>MU551596.1:3084031-3143109 GCA_024362625.1 Silurus asotus | reverse complement strand
TATATATATATATATATATTATTTTTTTTTAATTATTATTATTATTATTATTATTATTATCATTTTTTTTTTCTTTTTTTTTTTAACAATTATGAAACCTTAACATAGATACAGTATAGCACAGTCAAACAAGACATTTTAAAATGATATTAAAGCAATAATTGAAATTTCTCTGGAGATATAAATTAATATGATCTTATTTTTATGTTATACCTTGTGATTAAAACTAATATTCAATACTTAATAACAAGAACCAAGTTTTATTTTAGCAGTTAAGAAAACTAAAAATGTGTTTTCTTAAAACAAAAGAAGATGCTAATCCATTTTATCTCAGCATGTAAGGGCAGTGTAAAGTTATCTTATCACAGCTGTATAAATCCACAGCTGTCATAATGGTATAATGCTTGAATGTACATTACATCTGAAGAAATTTGTAGATTTAATGTTGCATGCTGAAGTCTTCCAAATCACATTCAGAAATATTTTTAAATTCTTTACTAAAATCTAATTTTGTAACACTTGTTATGTTCCTCAGAGACAATAATCTGTACAGTTTTTCTCTCTGCTGCTCTCTTTCCATCTCGTCTTTCCTTTTCCTCTGTACAGGTCTCATTTTACCTGGTGACTGTGCCCCCTGGCAATTCCTGCTCCAATCAGAAATGCTGATGGCCCAAAAAAAATGGGGCTTCAAGGACAATCTGAAAAGGAACTTAAGACAAGTGAAGACATGCTGTGTTTTCTTGTTAAAAGTTAAGAAAACTGTATGCGAGAATATTGTTATTTTGAATGCTAGGTACTAGAAGCCATAGTTTTTCCTTCGTATAGTCATCTCCTACCAGTTATCACCTTTGCTGCTAATCTATTGTTCATACATATTCAAATGTGCTATTTGGAACAGTAGTTAACCTAAACTTGCAGTACATTCCCTCCCATAGTGTTTCAGGTTAGAGGCAAGTACTGCCCACTGTATTTTTGACTGTAGTTTATTTTACAATTCTTGTTTGTATTATACACATGAATGTATACACGTTATGTCCTGTCCACCCAAAGACCATCACACATTTATCACATGCTACTCCAATTTCCCCCTAGACTTTTAAATGGGAATATACAGTAACACTGTCATTACAGTAACACTACAAAGCTTCATGTATATTAAAAACTCTCTCATAAACAGAAATAGGAAACAAACTTCACCTTATGCCAAGAGAACACAAGCATGACCGATGATTGTTGCTGCCAAAACCTTTCAGTGGACAATGCAGAGCAACTTTTGGAAGTGTCACCTTGATTCAATTTTATAGTTAACCTCATTTAGCAAATGATGTGACCCTGATGGTACAGTAGAAGACTAAACTAAAAAAAAGCAGCTGTCATTACATTTAATCATGGGTCAGTTTGGGAAAAATCAGAACACTTAACCTTATGGCAAGATTTGACTTTGGCAGTCTGAACATGTTGACTTTATGACAGCTTGTTCTTTTCGGCTAAATCTTAAACCAAAAGGTCATGTGAAAACTAGGTAGTCTTTGAGTACCACTATCCTTGAGTAGTTTCATTGTTGAAAGAAATAATACTGGTCTTACCAAGAACCAGACAAATAAAGTAAATTATTCAATATATATTTTTTTTAACCTGAAACATTTCTATTTATCTATATGACCATGCCCAATATCCATGTTTAATTAAAAGTAAATTGCTTGAAGTGGCACAGCAGAGAAGCATTTCCCAAAGTCCTGACAATGCTGAAGCCATCAATGGCCATGCTCTGTAGATAGGAAGGATGGCAATCTCCTTTCAGTCATAGTGACACCGGCCAATCCGTGAGCTCATGTATGTGGAAGAAGGCAGAAAGTCATTTCCTTCAATTTGATACAGAGTTCAATGACACAGCAAGAGCAGCAGTTGTAAATGTTTGAGCTTTTCTGGCCTCCCATGTCTTGAAGAAAGCACTAGGGTTCAATTTCCCCCTTTCCAGTTGGTAGAGGTCGTATTATAGGGGAGAGCTGGCTGGTGTGCTTGAACTGGAAGGTGTCCAAATTTAGAGGAGAAAATTGACGGGGGTGAAAAGTCAACTTACATCTTAATTTATCTTTTAGTTTGGATTTAAAAATGCATTCCTGGGCCAAAAGAAAATGTAGTTAAAATGTTGCATAAATAAAATCGCTGATAGATAGATAGATAGATAGATAGATAGATAGATAGATAGATAGATAGATAGATAGATAGATAGATAGATAGAATGCACAATTAAATCTTGAATGGATCTTGAATCTTAATCAAGCAAATGCATTATTATTAATAAGTGATAATAAAAAAAGTTTGGTAATGTGCAATTGTTCCATAAAGACATAAATTAGAACTTTATGCCTTTAAACAAATTGTTTCAAGTGCGCGCAACATTTAATCAGTTGTATTGAAGAGGCATCATGTCTCCATTTCTTTTGTGTACTGATACTGATATACATTTGATTCCCAAGCTTGGCCATTTTTTTTTTTTAATGGACAATCCTCACAAAGGGACACTTCATCCCCCATACCACCCACCCACAGAGGCAAGGAGAGAAAAGCTTAGAGAAAAGGAGAGGGAATGAGAACATGAGAGAGAGCGAGAGAGAGAGAGAGAGAGAGAGAGAGAGAGAGAGAGAAAGAGAGAGAGAGAGAGATAGAGAGAGAGAGAGAGAGAAAGAACAAGTTAGCCTTGCTCGTGGGAGGAACCACTGCGTCTTTGTGGTGTGTGTTGTGGGATGTGTCAGCACATAATTTCTTTAAGTGAGACCCCTTATGTGCCAATGCATAATTTCTCCCTCCTTTTGTTTTATCATACAGACACATGTAGATCTCAAATATCAAATACGAGCATAAACTCTAAATGGTTCAAACGTCTGCGAATGTGTGTCGTTTTAAATGTTGTGATTGTAACTGAAATGTTGAATGATTTATTACAGATTGTTCAAAATGACTGCTTTCGTCTGAACTTTCTGATTTGCAAATTTATTAGGAACACCTGCATTTATGTATTAGATGCCCATTTAGCCAATCATCAAACGAGGTTTTTGACAGATTCGGTATACATCAAGAGCTCTCGCTAGTATTTGCATAAAACATCTGATTAGGGAAAATTCTCTTACTGTTCTACAAATTACAACATTCTACCAAATGTTGACTTTTTGCACTGTTATGGTCACTTTTCATATAATACCCTTCTGTGTTTATCTTTACATTTGCACCTTATACAGTACTATTTGCAATATATATTGCACCTTTGCATTCCCATAATACATTTATTGTATATACATATGTATATTTATTTATATTAGTTTTATTTATATATTTGCACCTATGGTTAGATGGTTAGAAAGTATTTCCCTGGCCCTGTATTTGTACTCTGCACAATGACAATAAAATTTCCTTTAATCCTATCTTATCTAATGATTGTTGGCACCAGATATGCTGTTTTGTGTATTTCAGTATTAAAATACTACTGATTATGATTTTCTGATTTCAACATACAGTAAGCAGAAAATCAGTAGGAGGATGTGTTTTGTTGATGATAGAGACAAATAGTCAGACTGTTATGAGGTAACAGGAAGGTTACTGTACTTTAAAGAACCACTCTCTACAACAGTGCAGAGCAGAAAAGCATTACCTAACTTTTAAAAAAGAGAGGCTTGATAGAGAACAGAATCCAACTTGTTTTCCAAAAAGTCCACAACATTACCATATGTACTTTACAATGTTAAATAATAAAGAAAAAAGAAATAGCTTCAGTACACACAAACTCCTATGATAGAAGGGGTATATAGCCGTATAAATGGTGTTATTAAAATATAATCAAATCAGCATCAGTTTGGCAACAGTAAATCAGCTTCCAACAGGTTGTTGATGTTAACCCAGAAAGATCACTGAGAGAGGTTTTAGGTTTGTGTCACATCTCGGAGTTTGAAAATACAGACTGTATCTAAATGACAGGCAGCAGATGAGTCAGTGCCGGCATATAACAGAAAACCAGACAGAGCTCTCATCACAAGCCATCGTTCAACTGTCCTCCTGAAGGCCATGAAACGTCTGTAGCTCACATTAGTCTTGGGAACGTGATTCTGATGTCTTTATTTCAGACTCAACCTGGCTGGAATGGTCTGTTCTAGCTCTCTTTACCACTTATAGTAGTCAGCTCTGGCTTTTATTTCCAGATACATGTTGAATTTTACATCAAACATGTTATGAACCAAAGTTTGTGGAAACCTGACAATTTGTATAATTTGTATATGAGACCTGGGGGTGCAGTCAGCATTTAAATTTATTCCAAAGATTTACCACATATCGCTTGAAAAGTCAGCTGACCCAATATTTTTCTTCATATAGTGTATAATTCCATACAAAAAGTCTATAAAAGTACATTTTCCTTTTTCTAGATTAGAAACAATTCAGTGCAGCAAAAGTAAATGCGCAAATGGTGTCTCACGAGGTCTGAGGGATGCATTTGTTTCCATCTTGCTCATTTTCTGACTAATGATTTGTTGTTGAGACCATTAAAAGCTTCATATTTTGCCATTTTGGGCTTGGTCACTTTTTTGCCCAGGAGTATACTGTAAATATGAAATAGTGTTGAGTTTGAACAGCAGCCCTGCCTGACTGCATGCTCCTAAGAGAGATTAAATCTGTTCATTTATTGCCAATTTTTATGCTGCATTTGTTCCCTGTAACACTGATTCGATCAGGTCATAGGTTCTACATCACTTCAGTTCAAGTTTTTAGAATAAACCTTAGCGTCATATTTAATCAAAGGCATTTCTGCAAATCAATGAAACATGCAAATATTTAATAATATTTTTTTAATGTTGATATTATATAATGACAAAAAAATTACGGTTGCACAAAATATTACATAGGCTACTGCTCACACAAAAGGCCACACAAAGCTATCGAAGGTACTTTAACTTTTAAGAGTTGGGGTTAAGCCCTTGATTATATATATGTCAGAGAAATATCCTACAATCAGAACCAAGAACAATATGTTACAGCGAGTAGGTTAACAATAACCAGTTGGATTTATTCATCTATTGGTTTTATTCATTCCTGCAAAAAAAAATAAAAAATATTTCAATTTGTTTATTTTATGAGAAATAAGATGATTATGAGGAATTTCTTTCAAACGACAGATCATTACTAAAAAGTAATTTGTTTTACAAAGACACAAGATTAAAAAAAAAATGATTCTATAAAAAAATACATTGTTTGTATTAATTTAACAAATGCAACCACCAAAACTATGCTGGAACACTTTCTTCTTGTTGTGATTCACATCTACACACTATTCTACAGGATGTGCTGCTGATCTGATTTTGCATTGTTTTTGGACACTATTTGTGATACGTATATATGCAAATAAACGCATCAAAAACCTTAAGCAAAGACAGTTATCCAAGCATGAATCTGATTAGTTTATTATCCCATATGTGCATGGAAAAAAAGCAGCACACAGAATATTCAGTGTGTGATGGTGGATAGAAAAGATAAGATATGGTGAGTCATTATGAATATTAGTTTGTATGAATAAACATGTGGCAGTCAATAAAGGCTGTGGTGTGATAAAGACAATGTATGTGAGTCTACACCTTTCACACTTACCATTGAAGAAAAAAAAAAAAACAACAGAGCTCTGGTTGCCTCTGTTCTACAGAGAAATGACAAAGTTCTTCATTTTATTCCCCCCCCTCATCCTTTATTCTCTAACTTTCACATTCCCTCCCCCGAGCATGTATGCGTGTCAAGCTGACCAGAGGGAGCTGGCACATAGGGGCTGAAGGCTGGGAGGCTTTTCAAGGAACAATTTGTGTTCATATCTCTCCTCCATCTTCACACCAAGGACACTGTGCGCTGCGGCTGGTGTTGCCATGGAGACTAGCCTCGAGTTGCCATGAGTGCCAGCAAGACTGTAAGTGATGATAGTATTACATATGCTGCAGGAGGTTAGGATTGACCCTTTGACCTTACAAATTGACCTTACAACCTTAGAACCCTATCAAAAAATACGCCACTTTCTGCTTATCTTATAATAATACTTGGGGCATAGGAACATAAATATTAATTAAGATGATAATTAAAGTTAAGTCGCTTCAGCTGCTTTGATAAAATACAGTCCTATCCAAATAAAAGTACTTGCATGCAAAGTCAGAAAAAGAAAAACAGATTCAAAACACATGAGGTGCCATTTTAATTTAAATACATGCACACAGGACATACAGGAGGTTTTGCATATTTTATTTTAGTATCTATGTCTTAAATGCTTGTTTGTTTTATCGACTTTTCAAGTGTGCCACCTCACATTTACTGTATACCGACGGTACCAAAAAAGGTCAAAAGCACCAAATGTATGCTTCCTGAGAGCATTTCTTTTTTTTATTATTTCCCCCTTTTGAAAAATGTACTATTTTCTTCAAGTATGCTTATTTGAATAATTCCTTCACGATCTAGAGTTGGCAATGATTTTCTCACATGCTTTTTAATAAAATATGATAAATATGATCCTAAAAATCCTAAATCCTAATAAAAAGAAGATCATTTTGTTTTAGAAGAAAGAACCCAGCTGTGTGAAATATTTAAGTTATTTTGTGTCGTGCTTTTCATATTTATTCTGAGGACAGTAAGTGACACTAAGCCTGAAGCTGACTGTATATTTGAACCATTTTGTATATGAAAGGAAAATGGCACGGCTATAAAGAAGGCACTGCTGTAAAGCCGAATAAGTCATTTATTACAGAAGAATATATCAGGGTCACTCAGCTGGCTATATGAACAGGCAGGAGCTCTGAGTGAAGGGACAACTAATTATAAAAAAGTAAGACTCTAATTAACCTCTAGAAATATGGCATAATAAGTCCTTATTATGTTCCTTTCTATGCTACTGAAATCATTATTAATTCTATTTAGAGAATGAACAAAATATCATTGGTCATTATATTTCTCATCAGTCTAGGATCAGTCCAGCAAGCGTACATCAGCCTGCCTGTAAAAGTCGCTGCTGTCAGTATGGTTGTAAGTGTTCTGAGGGCTACACCACTGCTTGACTCCTGTCAGCACTTAGTGATGGCCCCTAAGCTATGATTAATTATGATATGCGTGAGCTGAGGATTTGCATTTGCAACCTTGTGTCCTCTGAAAATTTCCTGCATAAGCTACATCAAGCTGTGCTATTTCACAAATTGTATAATTATTGTGCTTATTTGCTTGATTCTGAAATTACACTATAATGACAAACCTACTGGGATATTTGTCTGACTTTGTCTGACTGGGATATTTGTCTGATTTTGTCTGACTGGGATATTTGTCTGACTTTTCCAGCAGTATGTTCTGCTTTTTAAAACTTTTACCACAAAGTTGGAGACACATAATTGTATAGGATGACTTTGGATGTGGTAGAATTACCATTTCCCATCACTTGAACTAGGAGACCCAAACTTGTTCCATCCTGAAAATGCCCCATACACAAAGGAAACTTGATGAAGATATGTTTTACATTGACTGAAGTAGAAGATCTTGTCTGGCGTGTTTTAGAGCTCTGACCTCAACCCTGCTGAACACCTTTAGAATGAATTGGACTGCTGACTGCACCCAGGCGTCCTCACCTTCATCGGTAAATTACTTTTCTAAGCAAAACTCTTAGTAAGGAATAAATCTCCACAATCACACTAAAATCTAGTGGAACATCTTCCCAGCAAAGTGGAGGTTGGTGACTAAGTGTGTAATTGGGATGAATCTTACTGTATGGTCAAGTTTATACAAATATTTTTTAAGGATTGATATCAGGATTAGTACAAGGCTAAATTATACCATTTAAACAGCATTATTTTGGAAATTTTTATTTCAAGTGATATTAAAGTCTGTTTACAGAGGATTGGTGCCCAGTCTTAGCCGTAAAAACATTCCTCTTACTCACGTTTCCAAGTGATAAAACTGTAGCCAAATAGATTTGAATGAAGACATATCACAATACCATTCCCTATTTGTAGAATGCAGGCTTGCTGACATTGTTTGCATTTTCTACTTTCAAGTGTTGTATGGAATGTAATAAAAAAAAATCAAGCAACAGATTTTTCAAATGAATGTGAGCAAGCAGTAAGGAGACAAAAAAGTTCTCACTGTACTTGTTTATTTATGGCATGCTCTCAGATGGAAAGTTTGCTTTTATATCTGGTTTAGGCCACACCCTCTTCCGGTTTCAATGCGGCTCACAATTAACAACCAGATGTGAATATTTGGAGC
This sequence comes from Silurus asotus, assembly GCA_024362625.1. Lineage (NCBI taxonomy): Eukaryota > Metazoa > Chordata > Actinopteri > Siluriformes > Siluridae > Silurus > Silurus asotus. The sequence goes on along the minus strand of MU551596.1, from coordinate 3,134,844 downwards.
ACTAAACGATACATGTACAGATTGTGACATTGCCTTACACCCCAAATATTCACATGATTTTGAGTTAAAATAAAACTAGTTAGAACAGGGGCACTTTCGTTCATGTACTGTATATGCACTGATAGGCCTGACCTTTTAGACATGATAGAACTTAATCTGTTCTTTAATAAGTACATTACATAACTGACTTTCTTTTGAAAAGAAACTTTTATTATGTCGCAAAAACGTCTAAAAAATCGGAAACATTAAAAAATATAAACTCTTTTCTGTTCATGTTACTGTCTGAAATGCTGTCTGTGATTATTGTGTCAACATTAAATTATGCAGGATGATATTGCTTTATATTGTGTGTTACATATTCTGTAAAGAACAGTCTTTCTTGAAACACCTCTCTGGATTTCAATTAATTCCACTTTTCACAGTTTGAAAAGAAGGGAGAAAATAGAACAAGAGCTCATGTATATTCCGGAATAAAAAAACGATGCGCTGAACTACTTGGGCATTTTGCCCATTTTGGAAGCAGCCATTAACATGCACTCCCGATATAGTTACAATTAACATCACACACTTATTATGTTACAATTCATTAACCTGATAGCCAAGAGTTTAAAGACTGCTGGCAACTTGAGTTTAGCATGACCGTTTGTTTGTAACCTGTTTCCGTTTTGCAGCTATAGTCCAAACCTGTGATGTGTATTGTATTATTGCAATAGCAGATTTTGTTTGTATGCCTACATTCTCCTAATTTTAAAGTGCTTATGAATCACACTCTAAGGGGGAGGCAAATGAAAAAAGAAAGCATGCTTCCTGTAATTACTGGCACTGCGTTCTCCCTTAATACCTACACACGCAGTTTGTGTGTGTGTGTGTGTGTGTGTGTGTGTGTGTGTGTGTGTGTGGAAAAACAAGGAAATTCTGGACCATACTTATGATGCATCATTAAACTGAATAAAATGTAACATAAAAAAGTCAAACCTAAAAATACTATGCAGTATCATGTATTCTGTTTGTACACATCTTTCACACCTTACCCTCAAAAGTATGTGATGGTATGGCATCACTTAATACATTACAATTATATAGCACAGGGAATTTCTGTTCAAAATACAGTGACACCCTTTTAACGTCGGTTATCTCGGTGCAGCCGCAGAAGAACTCGCGGAAGTGGTGGAAAAATCAAGTCTTACAGCTGCTACAGGTGTTGTGTTGTATACTGGTGAATCTCTGCTGTTAGTTAGTGCTAGTGTTCGTAGTGTTAGTAGGGGCGCAGCGCGGCTTTGGAAAGAAAAGCGCAGCCGTTGAGAGAGTGCCGGTGGGAAGACACGTACCGGGATACACACGAGCGATAACAACGACGGCCGTGAACCAACATATACCAACAATAACGGACAGTGAGAGTGTGGAAGTTTAAATAGGAGCTGGTGATGATGAGAAACGAGCACCATATGTGCGCGATTGAAGCGGAGCTCCAGAGAAAACGGCCAAGAAAACACCTGCCACGCTGAAGGGGGCGCTGAAGGGGGCGTGGCAGGTGGATTTCTGACAGATAAACATGTACTGTATGTATTTTTATAGCATGCCTTCATCAAACAAATCGCAGCAACGCTGTTGTGTAAAAACCCCTTCAAAAACACGTGGATGCACATTCTCATTTATTAACGCACATCATGTACATAAAGAAATTTCAAGCACGTTAATATATTGCCGCCATTTTGATTTTCGGTTACCTCGATGCTTTTTGGCGACCCCCTAGGACATCGACATAACCGGGTTCCACTGTATAAAAAAATCTGTAGTTTTACAAAGAAAAGAATTATAATTATTATTATAATTATTCACTATAGGGACAAACGTTTGTGGACATCTGGACTTAGATTTTATAAATTCATATATATTTTATACATTCATATTTAATATTGTGCTTTTTAAGCTTCCTATTCCACATTCAGTCCTCATTTGCTGCTATAATAACCTCTAGTCTTTTGGAAGATGTTCCACTAGATTTCAGAGTGTGCATGTAAAGATTTCTGCTTATTCAATCACTAATGAGCTAGTAAAGTCAGGTATTGGTTTAGGGTGAGGAGGCCTGGGGTACAGTCAGCATTCCAATTCATCCCACTTGTGTTCAATAAAAGGGGACAGGGATCTGTAGCAGGCCAGTCAAGATCTTCCACTCCAACCCTTTTAAAGTATATCTTCATGGAGCTTAGGCTTTGTCATGCTGGAATAGGTTCAAATCTAGTTGTTCAAGTGAAGGGAAAATGTGATGCTATAACACCCAAGGACATCCTATACAATTTTGTGTCTCCAACTTTGTGGAAAGAGTTTGGGGAGGAAAAGTCCCAATACTTTAATCCATGTAATGTAACTGTGTTGTGAGAAATAATAAGAAATAACGATAAAAAATGGCAAACATAAAGCAGGCCTATAGTTTACAAAGACCAAGACAACAAGACCTTGCTTTCACTAAAAGATTAAAATTATGTAACAGATCTTTTCAGAAATTGAGGAATATTTATTGACGGTTAAACCTAGGCATCAAATACAGAGTAAATAATAAATCTGTAAAAGCAGCCAGACTGTATTATACTGTATGCCCTTTGAAAACACAATAGGCAAGGTCACCCATGAAAGTTGTGTAATTCAGCAGAGCAGAAATAGCACAAGTGAACAGCTTTCCAAGAGTTTAATCAATTAGATGCCTCTAATCACCATTTCAGAGTTCAACCATAAGAGGCCAGAGAAGGCTTAGCTCCATTCACTGAACTCAATTCATGTCGCTCTTCCCTGTGTGTTCATGCAGAAGAAGATTTTTCTTTTTTTTTGGTCTGGATTTTAACTGCCCTGACTAGCAAATGTAATGAAGTTCTCAGCCACGAAATTGTGAAATATTTACTATGCATAAATACAAAAGAAGGTGCTGGAGGGCCACAGAAAAAGCAATGGTGCCAAATTCTCAATTGTCCCATCAAGTGAAAAATAAATGTCAGGCACAAATTATATATGCAATAAAAGAATAATTGGGTAGCTTCATCAGTAGCTCATGGGATTGAATCTTGCTAACAGCTTGTGATTTACACCATGCCTGTCTTTCAGCCCAGATATGACAGATTTTTTTTTTTAAATAAACTGCAGTTAGTTCAGTGCCGAATCAGTCCCAAATGTATGAAATTCAAGTTTGTGATTCAGACTCTTTAAACAATAAAAAAATCTTAAAGTTACAAAGGTTTAAACCAAACATCATTGCAACTGACTTGCTCTAAAAGCATGCACAGTAATCATTAAAGAGTATTTGCATTGTATTGGTAAAACAAACAGTATTTTTTTTGAATGGTTAGAAGGTGTTGACTAATTTTCTATAACAGCAGCTCTGCCAGCTGTGCCAGGTGTATGATATAAACATGTTTCTATTGATGTCTTACTTCATCATGACATCTGTTAGTGAGTGGGATATATTAGGCAGCAAGTGAACATTTTATCCTCAAAGTTGATGTGAAAAGTAAGCATTTAAGCAAATTTCGAAAAGGGCCAAATTGAGATGGCTAGACGACTGGGTCAGAGCATCTCCAAAACTGCAGCTCTTGTGGGATGTTCCTGGTCTGCAGTGTTTAGTATCAAAGTTGGTCCATGTAAGGAACAGAGATAAACAGGGTCATGGGTCGGCCAAGGCTCATTGATCCATGTGGGGAGCGAAGGCTGGACCATGTAGTCTGATCCAACAGACGAGCTCCTGTAACTGTTAATGCTAAGAGGGTCAGAACTGTTTTGGCAGCAAAAGGGGGACCATCACAATATTGAGCAGGTGGTCATAATGTTATACTTGATTGCCAGCTATAAAGTTATACCCAATCAGTGTAATTTTCTATAGTAATAGCATTTATAAAGACTTCCACAGTTCACATCAAGTTTTAAAAATAAACTGTGCAAACTTCAAGAGACATTGGAAATAAACATTATTTAAGTTTAAAAGTGTGAAAATTGTTGACCAATTCTCTTAAGGTTTCTTTCAGTTTTGTATTCAATCTTTGTACTGCACAATCAAAAAGTACATTTCAAAAACAGCTTAGAAGTCATTGGGATCTCTTCATCCACTATTGAAACCGGCCACAGAAGATGCATCTGCAAAGACATCAGCACCTTCGATAATAACCCCCAGCCTTTTTATAGGATCTTTACCCTCTTGACATCTAGCAGAAGGTGCCAGAACATCCATACGACGACTACCACGTCCTCTAAAACAGCTCACTGGGGCTGTATTACTACACAACACACTGCTGCACCCCAACAGCCACCTGGATTAATCACACCTTTCTCAGCACCCACTATTGTTCCACCATCAATGCACATACCATGTACACTTTATATTGTTACAATGGTATTTTGGATCTTGCTGCTTATATGAACTTGCTCTTTTTTCTACACTTCCCATTCAACCTTGTTCTGAGTCCTGTAGTTATAGTCGTGTGTTTTCATTGTTCATTATATATTGTGTTATTACAACTGTGTCAAACGGCCATGCATTCACACTTTATGTAATCCTGTGAACCAAGCTGCTATTTTGCTATGTGTTAAACCATGGTCCTAAATAAAACATACTAATGGATATGACAGAGGTGTAACCCACTACAGCTTATCTATAGTATACCTGTATCTGTATTTGTTTGGTGTTCAGAATATTCATATATATTATTTTATTTCAACTGGAAGTGATATTCTTTTTTTAGGAAACCCAGCAGACATGCTGCCCTGCGGGAAACGCATATCCTGTGTGGGCTATATAGAGCACCAGGTCCTGAAATAAATCAGAAATGTCTGAACAGCACTTTTTAAACTGTTTCCAATGCAAAGAGTGAGAGAGAAGGAGAAAACTCAATCCCCTTGTCCAGTACTTAAACTTTTTTGGATCAATTACACACCATGTATACCTTGTACACCTTGTACAATTCATCTGCATTTGTTTTAGTTCACTACATAAAAAAATAAAAAATAAAAAAAAAGAATGATTTAAGAATTGATGCTGTATTTTTTTTTTATTATGTTCATCATAAGCATTCTGTAACTAATCACCACACTATGAATATACTTTTTTACTCGATTTTGTGTTACAAAATAAAATGATAAAAACACTTGGTTATTCCATAATAGCCTCTAAACAAATGGAGAAAAAAACTGTGATGGAGGATTTCATTTAGTTTCCGCCAAGCAATTAGGTGGAACTAATAGTGTCATTTTTAAATAGTTTTATGGTTTTGTTTAGAATTGAATGCTTTGTTGTGTCCAATTGTTTAAATAAAATAAAATACTAGCTTAGTGAGGTACCAAAGGTAGTTTTGTTTAGTAGCAAATGTACGTATTGAATTTATACAATAAAGAATAATCAAATTCCGAGATGTTTAATAGGCGTTTTTAAAGTAACCCTTACAGGCGTATTCGTTTAGGGTATTTTTCAGTGTATTATTAGATTCAAGTTCAAGAAAAATAATTGAAATGAAAGCCTTCTAAGCTGCTTGTCTTTTGTTACTTTCCCTCATATTGTACAGTTTATTCTCTTGCCTTTTATTTGCCTCATATTTTAAGAACAATAGAAAATGATACCTGTTGTTTCAGAAATGTGTGTGTTTTATCAGAAAGATCATTGGTTGTTTATAAAGAATGCCTGTTTATATTTTAGGTGACCAAGAATTTCTTTATCATGGATTTGAGGTATGTAGATGCTCTGTGCAATACATGGGATTGTTGGGTTGTTGTTCATTTAACATACTGATGCTGATACTGATGTTGATTTGGATTGAGATTCTGATATTAGAGAAGCAGAATATTTATGATAACAATAAAAATCCCATACAGATATTTTATCATTCGACATGATGATGAAGGTTGACTGGCTGAATAGCCTATGTTTGAATTCTCAATAGTGTTTAAATATTTATGAGGAAAGTGACTGGGAAAATGAAGCAGTTTGCCCTGAGACTGTAAATGTTTGCTAGTTTTAAGCTATTCTGTCATAAGGTATAATATAGAAATGTGTTGGCTTAGTTAATGCTGAATTAAGGGTGAATTTAATGGTATCTGTCTTGTTCAAAATGGACATTCCACAGGTTTTAAGGAGTACGTATTGTAAAATTAAAAGGCTGAACAATACATGGGAGTCTGAGGTTCATAGACTGTGTTACTGAGTTATTTATATTAAGTAGATGTCAGGTATTCTATTTGCAAGACTCATATTCTTCAGTATTTCTTTCTGAGACAATTTCATGGGATTAGTACTGCAGTTGTTAGGATAAAAGTACATAAAGTTCAGTACAAAAACTTGCAGAAGAACGGTTTGTACATAAAAAATACATATACTGAGTGCATTATACATATACTAGGGAAATAACTAAAGAATGAGAAACAGAAGGTTGAAAGATGATTGGTAGAGAAGAACCAAAGAGAATGTCACTAGTCTGAACTAGCATACATTAAGTAAGCATTATTTTATTATTCAACCATGATGTTGAATTGATGTTTTTGATGTTTTATTTTTACAAGGTAGGCTGTATAAAGCAGCATATGCAATGTATTATGCATTGCTAAGTCTCTTTCGCCAGATATTCATGTCAGTTTTTTAGAATCTGGCCAAATCATCATTTCCTACACACTGAAATAATAATAAAAAGAAGAAAGAATCTCAAAATGATGATTCTATGATAACATAATTTGCCTGTTTTGTTTTTTTTTCATATTAATTCAACAGCTAGCTTACACACAGCAAATAAGGAGGGTGGAAGTCTAGCATGTCCTGAGACTTGTGACATCAGCTGACAGATCTTTTTAAAACCCTGCTCATGCATGGTTAGAAAACAATCTACACACTGAAAAAAAAATAATAAAAAAACATATCACATACATGATCTTATTGACACTAAAGGATCTGCCTGCTTCATCCCAGCCTACCTCTGGATGGGGTTCTTTTCGATTGGAGGACACTTCAGCTGGGAATGGTTTCACATCAATGGCCCAGGGATCCATGAATTTACAGAGCAAGACAGGACCTTTGAGGATGGAATTGGACTGTATTTAATGTCAACAGATTCCTACAATGACTTAGGACTACAGGTTGCATTCGATCACTATCACTGCACACCTTAAAATTTACCTGTAATAAATAGACATTCTGTGCCACCCTCTTGAGTCTGTTTCCTCTCAAGGTTTTTTCCTTATGCCATCTCAGGGGTTTTTCCTTGACACAGTCATCACCAGCTTGCTCATTAGGGACAAACTAAATGTTCTTTTTTTTTTTTTTTTTTTTTTTTTTTTAAACTTTTTTTTTTTATTTTAAACATTTATTTGATTACAATCATATAGCATATTTTAAATTGCATATATCTGATGCCTAATACGTTTTTATATATTTTCTGAAATAAAGTTAATAATATATTCTGGACATGCATCACCTTCTTTACCCAGGCATTAATTATTTACAAAGTAGTATAGAGTATAGTGCGCATCATAGAATCCACATTAAATGCCAGACTAAGCAAACCCAATAGTATGTGAAGATGTTTGGTTTGCTGAGATAGATGTTATTAAATATGTAACAACAGGACAACGGTCTATTACTAATTTATATCCAGTTTGTCTTGATGCTTTGTAAAAAAAAAAAAAGAAAAGCTCTTTATATCTTGACATGAACACACAGTTACGGAGTGTATACATCATTTTGTGGGTAATTACCACCAGACAGACCTAGCAGGGGGCTGAGTGCATGTCTGAAATCAAATCCGTCAGAATACTGATAAGTCAAAATACCTTTCCCATTCGTCTTAAAAACCTGTTCTTTTTTAGCAATTTGAAAACACACATTGATGCTACGTGTATCACCATTACCGCTGAGTTTTTCTCTCTATAGTATTGTGGACAAATCTGGTTATTTGATAAAGACACAGTTCAGATTTTTTACATTTTATTGATGATGAATTCTCTAACATTCACTAAATTCGATTAAAATCCACCTACTGGCATGTTTTAGGAAATGGGGAAAAAAAAGGGACCCCCATCGTTGGTTGAATTAGAAAAGTATATTTTCTGTATATGACCACAGATGGAAATTTTTTGTTTTCTCTCAGGATTTTTTCCACATCTTACGATATTCCTTTTAAAATTCTCAAATGCTAGATCTGGAACTTGTTTTCCTTTTTTTAATAGAAAAAGTTGATCTTTCCTTAGATAACAAATGTTCCTGTATTTGTAATATTTTACTATCCAGTAGAAGTGTCTGGACATCTTATGTGCATGCCTATGCATGAGGAGACTCAGCACACAAAAAAATGATGCAATATTTGCAATAAGTCATAGAGCACTCATCATGAACACGTCAGACCGCATATACACCATATTTAGCTGTTTGTATAGCATATTGTTTTACTAACACTATGTCCTCTATTTGCATACCAAATTGCTTAGGTGACCAGTGGACCTGTGCGTTCATACAGTATGTGCTGCTAGTGTCACTGTGAGAGTAACCCTGTTAAATCAGCTAGACTTCGCTAATGAGCCTACGGTTCTGGAGTTGGATTCATGCCATTCTCACCTCATATACACTGGGTCAAGTCCACTCTTTGCATCATCAGCTCTGAGCTTTCTCTACACTCTTGCAATACCTACTTGTGGCAGGTCAAAGCAACAAGGATAGCATATCTCTTGGGGACCTTAGTACATTGCTGAGGAAAATAGTGCCTTCATCCCCCATCATTCGTCAAGACTTTATTACTGTATGTGATCTCCATTCCATTCTGTGCTAGAGTCCCTAAAGACCATCTGAGCCTTTGCAAAAACTGACATAGAAATGTAGAAAAGCTGCATTTATGCTAGTGGACAGCAAAAAAGTGTTAAAACAATCTCAGCAGAATGTTACTCAGAGAAGACAGCCAACCCTGGTTAATGTAACCTTTCTTTCTGGTGCTTATGCTCTTGGCACAGGAGATAAAAAAAGTAATGTCAAACTTTTCTAAACATATCACATTGCCGCTCCACAGCTGCACAGTTTTTGCTCAGGAAGAGTAGAAAGAGATCACATACATGTATGTAAGACAGCATGACTTAAGCCAGGTGCACACTGATTTTTTCTACAATTTGGTCGTCTAAGAAATCTGTAGTCTTTGATCGCTGGTTTGACATGTTCACCAACAGTCGATTAATTGCTGTTACAATCATTTTTACCCTCAATGAAATTCTGGCAGTGTCAAAGTTTCCAGGCACTTTGCTACAGTGTGACTTCTTCTACGACGACCATCAAACCAAGAACCAATAATAGCACTGAACCTGATGACGCAATTAGCGTGACAACTACATCAAGGGTAATGTTGAAATGTGTCAGGTGGACAGTAGAGCAAGAAGAGAAACTTAATGAGTTATAGCGGGAATGTTTGTATGACGTTTTTATTATCTATCCATATCATGAACAAAATTAATGCTACAAATTGTTTTTGTTTGTCGCAAGCCACCATTATCGAGAGAATGCGGGTCTGAACGTATCACAGATACGACCTGATAGACCACATATGACCTGAGACTCCGGACGAGTCTTTTTCTTTTTCCGTCAGTTTTTGACTGTCGTACAGTCTGACATTATGGCAACTGAGATCCTACAATGTGACATAGGGATCATGTTCATACAGTATGGCAAGCAAAAGGGCTATTAAAACAGTGTTCATCCAGAATTAGGTATGCGATGTCCTTGATCCTTAGTCATGTCCCTAAAAAGCTACCTCCAAATTTGAGCCTAAATCTAAATAATGCCTTCTCCTGCTGCATGCAGATGCTATAAAAAGCTTGTCTTTCAGCCACTGGTGGCCTTATGAATCTTTAGTGACCTTGTGGTTAAACCTGAAGTTGCCACCAAAGATCATATTACTCAATGTTGTAAACAAATCAATTGACCACCATGAAAGTAGAGATGGAATGTGTTCTCTATTGTACCCAATGTACACCCTACAGTTCTGCTTGGACTAAAATGTCCCTAGCCAATCCTTATAGGAATGCTTTTTTTTTTACATTAATTACATGGAATCATGCTTCTCAAAAATGCACTGAAATAAAGTTTGTGTTGCTGCTACCTGGACATCACTTTCTGGAGAACATTCTCTGTTATGTCCAATGAGTCCCCTACAGTCCTAATTAGTTCAGCCATGGGATCCTCAGACCAGCTGTTTATTTGTCATAGATAAACGACATGAGATGCACTTTTGTCCGAGTGGCCTGTGTTATAACATCCTAGTCTACATAGAGTGCTTCCTACTCATGGGCATTAGTAATAGAATCAATAAATACTGTATACTTGTGAATAGAGTATATCAATGTTGGATATATTACAATTCATTAGAAAAAACTCAACATGAAAGACAGGGGATAGATGAAAGTGGATAGTCACCAAGATCAGAAAAAAGCAAAAACCTATCCAGAGGATTTGCCGATTACTTATTTAATTAAAGCAGATTATATTCTAAATAACCTCAAATTACAGAAAAAAAAATACTGACAAAAAATAAAATGTCTTTAAATGTTTAATTATAAAAATCTAAATGTTGGAAGGCAAATATCCCTCCATGTGCTCTTTGTAGAGCATGTTTATAACGTTAACGGCATTTCAATGATGCTCTTCTAACATTATATCCTTGAATTGGAAAATGACTTTAATCCTCAATAGATTTACAGTACAATGCATGTATAATGAATAACACTTATGACAATGATGGTTCTTTTATGAATGCCTGCCTGTCTTTTTCAGTTCGATTGTTGGGCAGAGATGAAATTATTGATTTTGAGCACTTTTGTCTGAGCTTCTGCAATAGACCAGAAATTATGCTTAAAGATCTTTGAATTGTTCATTTTAATTCTGGCATTATGTCTGCTAGTTTGCAGATGTCTCTTCTGTCTCATGCTTCTCTGGAGAATAGTTCAAGAAGTAGCTCATATAAATCTCAACAATGTCTGCTTTTTTTCATACAGACAAAAGATCCAGTTTCTATCAGACCAGACAGACAAGGCGGTTTAATACAGTAAAAACAGAATGACTAAAAATGAAAGTTTTGATTTTGCTGCGATTGGAATTGAGACTATTGTTCGTGACAGTTTAATAGAAAGGTTTAAAAAGAAAAAAGGAAAAGAAAAATTCAAAGCTATCACCAATTTTCTTAAAGAATTACTGACTCCCAAAGAGCATTTAAAATGCATTCTCTCTCTCTCTCTCTCTCTCTCTCTCTCTCTCTCTCTCTCTCTCTCTCTCTCTATCTCTCTCTCTCTTTCTCTCTCTTTCGCTCACACACACACACACACACACACACACTGTTCTTGATTTCTTATTATTTCTCAAATACACACAATATATAAATTGTTTTTCACTTTCACTAGATTCAGCAAGACAGCTACTGTTAGATATTCATTGTACATAGTCTATTATTATTATTGTTATTTTTAATAGTAATAGCAGTACTGAATAGGATTCTGTTTACTGGTTGCTTCTTAATATCCAAAAAGGCAGATTGGCTATGCTTAATAATGTGAAATGTGTGTATATTTACAACCCCATCTCCCAAAAAGTTGGGACACTGTGCAAAATGTGAATAAAAAGAAAATGCAATGATTGGCACATCTAATACATTCTATTATATTGTATTCACAATAAAACAAACATATATTAATATGTGAATATATATTAGGGATATACGTATAAGGCAGCAGGTGAACATTTTGTCCTCGAAGTTGCTGTGTCAGAACCAGGGAAAACTGTCAAGCGTAAGGATTTGAGTGAGTTTGACAAGGTCCAAATTGTGATGACTAGACAACTGGGTCAGAGCATCTCCAAAACTGCAACTCTTGTGGGATTTTCCTGGTCTGCAGTGCTCAGTATCTATTAAAAGTGGTCCAAGAAAGGAACAGTGGTGAACCAGCAACAGGGTCATGGGCAGCCAAGGCACACTGATGCACATGGGGAGAAAAGTCTGGCCCGTGTGGTCCAATCCAACAGACGAGAAACTATAGTGTAGCTCAAATTGCTGAAGTAGGGCGACCAACACAATATTAGGCAGATGGTCATAATGTTATTCCTGATTGGTGGCCATTAAGTTATGCCTGGTTGGTGTTTATACCCAGTTATCTTACTGAACTGTTGTCAATTACCCAAATTATTTTTCTTAAATGTTTCTTCAAATGTTCACACTTTTTTCCCTTGTACAATTTTTTTCTGAGATGTGTTGCAGCTGTCCAATTAAAATGTACCTTATATCTTGTTTAAAATGGTACAGATCCTCAGTTTAAACCTTTGATATATATTCTATGTTGTATTGTCAATAAAATATAGGTTTATGAAATTTGCAAATTTATGCATTCTGTTATATTTTCATTGTACACAACGTTGCAACTTTTTTGAAATTGTGGTTGTAAATAATTAAATAAATTAATAATGTGTTATTATTATTATTATTATTATTAGTAGTAGTAGTAGTAGTAGTAGTAGTAGTAGTAGTAGTAGTATTAATATTATTACTATTATTATTACTATTATTATTACTATTATTATTTAGGCAGTAAAAAAGCTATTGCAGATTCTGCTTTAAAGAAACATTTTCTCATTGTCTTTCATAATACCACAGTGCTCCTGGAAACAAGCAGTCAATGCTCCCTGTGCTCTGCTGGACGGCGGGGTTTCAAGTGGGTGATTAGTGAGCTATACATCCCCTGCCAATTCATACACGCATTCCACTTACTCATTATCACGTATTCCAGTGCGGAGTATACATTCAGCACTAACATATCACACCTGCTGCTATTCTCCAGATGCTCCATAAGACCTTGATTAGGTGTGTAGGTTGTGTTAAATGAGGGCTGGAAGTAAGCAAACCTCCTGAGGGATAATCATCCATGCGTAAGACACGCCGTTCCCGAAGTGATAAACTGCAGAAGGAGTCGCGTTCTCTCTTTCTCACCCGCTCTGGCTCCTTTTACACGGAACTGAAACGTTTTGAATTGTTTATGTCCCACGGTTAATCGTTTCCAGCAAGGAAACGACCGCCTCGCTCACACGCAGCCATCTTTTAGCCTTAATCAGAGGTAGGTGACACTGCTGGTTAACAGCTCCGAGTTCAGCCGACTCTTTTTGAACATACTTCCTGTATCGCAGTTTTCAATCAGTGCATTTGGATTACACAGGGCTCTTCCTAGCAGGTGGTAAAGCCCTGTGTTTTGCAGGAATAGCATCCTCTGGTGCATAAACCTCGCCTCCAACCGTGTAATCTCTCCTGAGGACACTGCAGAGACATTTGATAGTAATTGCTTTCTGCTCCAACTTGTTCACCGAGCTTGTAAAAATAGGCTCGCCAAAACAACTTGCTCCAAAAAGAGAAACCCATCCCTTCTCCCGCCTGGCTTCAGCGAAGCCTGGGGGACTGTGCATATCTGGGCAGAACCTAGGATCAATATTTAATCTTCATGCGCTTTATGTTCTTTAGTAAACAGATTCCAGTGCAGATTCTGTAAGAATTATCACAAATAGCAACATATTACTCACACTGAATTACCAGACACACCGATCGAGGCGCAGTGTCATGTCGAAAGATATTTTACAGTAAAGTAGAGGATAATGTTATGTTTTAAAAATGGGGAATTGTAAAAATGCATCCCTGTAAATAAATAAAGAAATAAAGAAATAAATGTTTTTCTGATATTTGCTGTGTGCTTGTTGAGTCAGTTTGTTGTTTTTTTCTGATGACATAAGCAGCACTAGGAGACATTACAACCTCTCCAACTTGGTGTTTGAATTCAAGGGCACACATCTTGCCACTTTGAGGATGTGACGGTGCCATGATTTGTTTTCGTATGCTGATTTGTTTGCTGACTAATTTGTAAGGTCGTGTTTGCTGGTGCTGAATGAGAGCTTTATTCAAGCAGCTGGAGAGTATGCTGAGGCACATGGATGAGAGCAAGTGGGAGAAAGCAGCACAGTTTGTGATTTTTTTTTTTTGTAGCCTTGAGGGCTGAACAAAAACATGCACACTTGCGCACACACATAAATACACATGCACGCACACCGACCATGCTCTGCAGCTCTTTTCCCTGTCCTATAGATACCAGGAATGCCGACACAGTTTTAATAAAGATATTGCAGCTGAAGGACAAAATCTGCAACCATGTTTATTTTTATGCTCTCTCTCTCTTTCTCTCTTTCTCTGTGCGTCACAGGTACAATGTACTGTCAAACCTCTTCTCTCCATCCGATCTCTCCATTCTTCATCTCACACACTGCTCGAGGGAACTAACACTGCGGTATTTAACTTTGCCAACGAGCAAAACGAAAAGTGGTGCGCTAATGGAGTCGTAGCATTACAGAACATTTCTGGGTGTGCAAAAGTAAAAGCAACCTTGAAAGAAACTGTAAAAGCTGTACATTCCTGTATTAAAATTAAAAAAAAATAAAAACATAACTCACCCAGAAACATATAAAAGCATAACTGTACTCACAAGGACCTACAGGTACTACATTTATTGGGGAACGATGTGTAATTGTATACAAGGTTTAAAAGCAAACTTTCTTTTATTTAAAATTTCTTTGGGTTTCTCCCATTAGGGCTCGCCACAGCGAATCATCTGTATTTATGATCCCCATGTTTGATTTGGCAGATGTTTTAATGCTGGATGCCCTTCCTAATGCAACCCTCCCGATTTATCCGGCTTGGGACCGACACTAAGAATGCACTGGCGTGTGCAACCCTAATGGCTGGGTTATTTGAAAAGCATAAAAAGACAGATAGAATTGATATTTGATTAATCTTGTGATTTATTCCATAACAAAATTCCAACTATAATCTTTGATATGTTAAAATTTAAAAATTAAAATTTCTCTTTGCATTATGATTTACTATGTTATGCATAAAACTGTTTTCTTCCTGCTGATCATTGTGTCATTGGAATATAGTATTTGCTCATCTGTACTTTCTCTTCTTGAATAGATTAACTTCCAAACCACCAACATTTAATGCTAATGCCAATGTCAACTCTAGAATGCTCATCATCTTATCATCTTCACTAACTAGCCAAGTCACTGCTGTAACTACGTCGCATTCTGGGGTCCAGTTTCTATTTTTAATCACTACTTCTACACCGGATTTCTCATTAATATAAAACAGAACATCGCTGTATAATAGTGAATAAGAAATGAAGCTCAGAATCATTTTCACGCATATTTAAAGTAAATAGCACTAAATTCTTTTTCCTGACAATATAATGCTAATTACATTGGTATTTAATGGCAAAATTTGCACTAAGATCGAAAAAATTATTATAAAAATACAACAATAATGTTTGCAGCTTCAGGTCAGCTATAACATTATAACGACCTGCTTAATTGTCATGTCATGAGATGGAAGGCAGATGCAAGTGCAGATATTTTTTCCATTTATCCCAGTGCTAATCACACCTTTAAGTAGTGTCCTGAATCAGTCCACCTCTTACAACCAGTATTACGACTCCACGGCCATGTTAACTATCAATATTATACAAAAACACAGTATAACAGAGTGTGGTATCACACACAGTTTAAATAAAAGCCATTACTAAAGCAACAAACCCAACGAACACACTTCAACAAGTCTCCTTTCATTGCAACCACAGCTGCACCGCCCCATACATCAACTCTAGAAGAACTGTCAATATTAACCTCATAAAATGATCTCTGCATTTTTTTTTTTGTGCATTTTCCATCCAGTTTTCCTGGTTATATGAAATTAAGGTCAGTTGTGTGTTTTTAGGCAAATTCATAGGAAAGAAAATGCAAGAGCAAAAATGGTTCATGAAAAGGCTTCACAACTGTTCTGAACAATTTTTCCTCATGATGTCTAGACTTTCTTGAAAAGTCTATCTAGCAAATGGCCTTAGTATCTGCAAACAAATCAGTTTTTCTCTGCTAGCCACCATGGAACAACAACAAAAAAACAGATATCAAATCCACACAAATATATTTAAGGTTCTGAAGTTTGCTACAGATGCAAGCTCTGACTACGGCACTCTGACCATCCACTCAAAGTATGTGAAAATGCAGATGTTATTGTAGGCCTGCTAATGGCCCCAGTGCCGCAAACTCGCAAACTGATAAAGTAAAGGTTTCAAGCTGCATGTGCATTACGATGCAGGAGCTTGCACTGCTATTCTAAAGGCCTCTTGGCAGATTTCTTTGATTGAATTTCCACTTTTTATTTTAAAGGCCTCTTGGCAGATTTCTTTGATTGAATTTCCCCTTTTTTTTTTTTTTATCCTGACACTAATTTTGTGTAGGTCCATTTTGTGCCCCAAAACAGCTCTGAGTCACCAGGGAACGGGCTCTAGAAGACCTCTAAAAGTGTTCTGTGGCATCTGGCCACCAAGACATTAGCAGAAAATCCTTTATATCCTGAAAGTTTTGAAGTGGGACCTTTATGAATCAGACTTCTTTGTCCAGCACATCCCACAGATACTTGATCAGACTGAGATCTGTGAAATTCCAGGCTGAATCAACATCTTTAATGCTTTTATGCACCTGAAACCTTTCCTGAGCTTTGTGCATTAACTGCTAATAGAGGCTACATCCAAAAGGAAATAATGTTGACATAAAGGGGAGTACTACTCATCATGCCCAAGAATTACATATGCTCTCCAAGCCTCAAAATGTAAAAAAAAAGGTTTAAATTGTTTTATTTATTACAACGTGTGACTCATACACTCCTGGCAATACCTAATTATTACCCTAGGATTTGTAGCCTATAGGACAATGGCAAGAAATTCTGTAGCATACTATACAGTATGTAAAAATCCTAAATTTGTTCGAAGGCCCTGACATCTGTACAAACATTACGAGGAAACAGTGCACAGTTGCATGGAAGTATGCACCTGCTTCTATAAACGGTTTCTTACTAAGGGGCTGTTATATAATCATGCAGAGCAATCGTCAGGAGAAATAAATCAAGTTTATTTTGCCCAAAATTACAAGCAGGTCTGAACTGGCTTTACAAGCTGTTAAATACTGATGGCCTCCCTCTACTCCTCCACCAGCTAAACCTTTATAAAGCTAGAGCCTCCTAAAGAGAGAGAGGGGGGGAGGTGCAAGAAGCCATGGAGGGGAAAAAACAGGGAAAATAGTACTGCTATCTTATCCTCACTCCAAAACACATACTTAAAGCAGATTGCAAATACAATAGGTCCACTTCAAAACTAATAGGTGCATTCATGATCTCAAATGTGTAATGCTTTACTAAGCACATGGCATGCGTCCAAATACGGAACAAAGAAAAAAGTTAAAATTTGTAACCATTTTATTTAATGGAAATAAAAATACGCTTACAGTTCTGATATCCTTTCCTGTAATGTGTACTTAAATCAGGCACCAGTGATCATTCAACTTTCACTTGCCTCTACAAAGGCAATAACAATACACCTCGCTCATGTTCATTAAACCTGTAAGTGTATTTTAATGCAGCTTTCAGAATTTCTAGTAAACAGCCATCATCATGTCTTCATGGCATTCCGTTTCATTCTCATGACTATTTCCACTGCAGTTGCAGTTCAACAAAAATTCTAGTTATAATATCTTTTTATTTTGCCCTTTTACCCTTAATAATTCAAGTAACAATCTATTAATTTGAAGTTATATCTATTTTTTTCTAGTTTAAATCATGTATCTGTCTGATTAAATGTTATGAGGAGAAAACCTTGACAATATCTAAAAAAATTTAAGTGAATTTTCATTTACTCATATGTGAATTTATATAAAGCAGCATTTGGATTACTTACTATCTTTGAAAGTGCAGTACAGTACAGTACAGTACAGCTACTATTCTACATGGGGAGTGGCAGCTCAGTGGGTTAAGGTGCTGGGCTACTTATAGGAAGGTCTGGTTTTAAGCCCTGCTATCACCAAGCTACCACTCTTGGGCCCTTGAGCAAGGCCATTAATCCTCTGTGTTCTAGAGGTGCCGTATCAAGGCTAAATTTTTGCTTCCAAACAAGATGGGATATGCAAAGAAAAGAAAATCCCTGTGTTATAATGTATATTTGACAAATAAATGTTATTCTATTCTAAGTATTATCCCCGCTTAAAGATGTATAGATTTAATGTATAAAAAGGTAAAGATCAATTGTATTTATACTAATACAGTATAACTTAGGGTTAACTTGTATTGTAAGTAGGTATTTTAATGTGTTATTTTTTTTCTTTTTCTTTAAAAGACGTAGGCTTAGTCCTCCTAGCCCATTCAAACCAACTTACTACTGAAGAATTTTAATTGGTAGAAAAAAAAAATAGTAATAAAGAAGTAATAAGCCTAATCAATGCAGAACAATGCCACAGTAGAATACAATCACCTTGTAATCTCTATACAAGAAGAGGACACTGCTGATCCTTCATTATAAGTAGCAATTTAGTATAATTATTTCTCTTTATTATTTATTTATTTCTTTTTTTTTTATTGAGACTCTGTCTTGTGATGATTCAATTTGGAGGCCATTCTAGGGGTTGTATTTTTAAGTTGCTTATCAACTGTCATGTTTGTTCTCTGTCTATTCTTTCTGATGTACTTCAGCCTTTAACCACTGTTTCTCATGTTTGGAAGATGTGATTTACAAAGGAAAAAATATTTTATTGTTTTATGTACGATTATTCTTTCAAATTTTGATATGACTGGAATATGATATGGCAAATTAAAGAAATACCAAATGCCTGACTTTTAGTCTTTCATTTTAAATATTAAATCAGTTAATTATAGCTAACTGTCCCCGAGTCTAATGTGACTGTTTTATGTAACCTGCTTCGTAATTTCGTGCCATTACTTCAGATTTAGAAAGCCTGTCTTGTGTACGATCTCGCCGAGATACGTTCCCTGCATAAGAAGGTGTCAAATATTCCAGAGCTTACTTGAAAAAAATAAGTGAACACTATTATTTTTAATAGTGCAGTCAGATATGCCGAACAATGTACAGGGATAATTTAAGAAAGCCCAACTGACACTAAAAAGTTAATTGAAGCTTGCTTGTATTTCTCTGAGCTCTGCACACTGCTTCTTATTAATAGTAGGCTATGAGCTGCTTAATGAGCACCTGAGGCTATGACACTTTTAAATGAACTTGTCACTACACTACTTTTTACATGCAAGTTCATCTGTTTAGTCTTTTTCCCTCTTATATTTTTTTCCAGACTTTGTGCTTCCAGACAACTTGTCTTTATTTATTCTTAAGGACATACACAGATCAGCTATAACACTAAAACCATTAAGAGATGAGGTGAATAACACTGATTTTCTTGGGACAAGACCATATTTCAAGGATATGCTTGCAAAATTGGTGTGGCGGAATCAGTTAAAATGGGCAAGCATATGGATATGAATGACCTCGACAGGATCAAATTGTGATGACTAGATGACTGGATGAGTACATTTTTTTGAGTACACTCCCAAAAGTGCTCTAAGAACAGACAACTGATGAATCATTGACAGAGTCAAGGGCATCTAATGCCATATGTAGTGTGGTCAAATAAAAAAAAAGTACTACTGTAGCAGAGATTGATGAAAAAAACATTGCTGGCTATTACAGAAATGTGCCAGAACACACAATACACCACAGCTTCCTGTGTATTTGGGCTGTGTCGCTGCAGGCTGAGTAAGAGTGCCCATACTGACCCTTGTTGACTACTGAAAGGTTTTACAATCAACTACAAGTGAGCATAAGAACTGGACCACGGAAAGGAATGGAAAAGGTGGGCTGATCTGGTAAATCATACACATTTTTTTCATGTGGATGGCTGGTTGTGTATACCTCACTTACCTGGCAAAATATATATTACTAGGATGCACAAAAAGGAGGAAATGTGCTGGAGGCAGAGTATGCTCTGCTGGGAAACCTTGGGTCCAAAAATCCATATGGATTCTTTGATACATTCCACTTACCTAAACATTGCAGCTGACTAAGCACTTGTTTTCATGACAATGGTATTCCCTAATGGCAATTGCCTCTTTTAGAAGAATAATTTGCCCTGTGGAATGTGCTGGACAAACAAGTTTAATCCATAGGGGCCCCACCTGGAAGCTTACAGGATTTGACTTAAAGGATCTGCTGTGTAAGATACAACAGAATCCTTTAGAACATGGGTCTTCAAACAGGGGTCCATGCAGGGGTAATGCAAGGGGTCTACTTATTAATGTTAAATCACAGATAGATAGATAGATAGATAGATAGATAGATAGATAGATAGATAGATAGATAGATAGATAGATAGATAGATATTATTAATATTATTAATAAAATTTAGGCTGATGTTCATGTTAATCTATAATTGTTCACCTGGTAGTAAAAGAACGATCTATGAAAAAGCAAATCTATTGAAATTAAAGACAGCTGTGACCAACTTAATAAATTATTATTATTTTAATTGCAAAATAGGTTTGTTATGATGCATAAATCTTTTTGAAAGATTTGAAAAATATATAAAAATATACAATGATGCATGTACAACAACAACATAATACAACTAGTGTAGTATGATTGGTTTCTAATAATATCAGTGGCTATGTTTGACATACTTTGTATCATGGTGTCCCTGCCCCATGTCCCTATTGCCTAGAGGGGCCTTGACCTGAAAAACTTTAAAGACCCTGGCTTTAGAGGTCTTGTGGGGTTCCAGCCTCAATGAGTTTGAGCTATTATGCCAACACAAGAGGGATATACACAATATTACGTAGGTGGTTATAATACGATGGCTGATCGGTGTAATTAAACTAGAACTATGTTCCTTGGGAACTTTTAGTCATGTTGTCATAAAAGAGTAAATAAATATTACATGAAACAGTGAAGCCTCAGTCACCTCGTCTTGCATCATTCATTAGAAGATGTTCATTCCGAGACGTTTTTCTGCTTAATGAAGGCTTATTGTTAGTTTAAAAACAGCTTGGTCATTCTCCCCTGATCTATCTCATTAAAGAAAGAAATTCTACAAACAGGACTGCCAATCTCCTGATGTTTTCTATTCCTTTATATAAACTGTAGAGTCTGTTGTCTGTGAATATTCTGAAATACTTGAACCACCCCATCTGGCATCAACCACTAACAGGCTATGGTCAAAGTCACTGAGAGCACCCTGTCACTAATTGTGATGTTTGATGTGAACATTAACTGAAGCTCTTGACCTGTATGATTTAACGTACTGCACTGCTGCCACATGATTGGCTGATTGGATAATGAAACTGCAGGGGTGCAGCGTTCCAATTAAAATGACTGGTGTTCACAGCACTATGTTAACAATACTCATTTTACTCAGGACTGGCTTTACACGACATTGGCTTTATCTCCTTTCCTGTTTATTGGATAAATATTGTGTAGAAATGAGTTCAGAAGCTTAAAAAGTTATAACTCTTAATCAATGACCACCCAATGTTACTAACTCTAGCACTATTATGGTGTCCATCCTTACTTCACCAGAAATTGAATTATACTGTGTATTGCCTTTTCAGAAACAGGGAAAGCATCTTATAGCCAATCAATTGACTGTTGTCTAAAAGCAATATGAGATTGGAATATTTCAGAGTGCTCAAGAAGGTGAAAGTATAAAGGCACTCTTATGCACCAATCAATTACTGCCCTGGTGGGGATATTTCTGTGAATACTGTCAATAAATTCATAATGGTTTATAATGTATTAAACCAAGCCGGACTCTCGGTGCCCCACCAATGTCTGTTATGTATCTCCTTACTAAATCATTGACAAGACCTTAAGCAGTTATTTAACTCGAACAGAAGTCAAGGTTTGTACTGTTTTCAGAGCCGTGCCTTCTTTTTTCCCCCTGAGTTAATTGAATCTGAGGGCTTCCCTTTTCTACTGACCAGTTTGATTTAGGTGAGTTTTGGAGAGCTCTTTAGCTCCACTTTATATTCACAAGAGAGGACAGCATTGCACTAACCAGCTGTGCGTGAAAACATTCAGCCATTTGCAGTTACATAGCATGCTGACTGAGAATCTAATGTCTTCTATTTCCATTAAAAACAATTACAGAAAATAAGGTCTAGTTTAAAATTGGGATTCTCTTGCTTTTAAACTATTATCAATGCATTAATTTACCATCTACAAATGCTGAAACCATTTGAAAAATTATTGCATACAACTATGACATGAAAGAATAAAAAGTACAACAAAACTCAGAGTTCAGGAGTCATTGTTTGTGAGCAAATACAAGCTGGGATTTTTTTATTGTAATTTTTAAAAAGTCAAGGAGAGTTAAAGGCAATGAGAAAAGAAGGAGTGAGAAGGAATTTCACAGCAACACCAGAAGCTCTGTCTCTGATGGTGCGGAGGCAAGAGGATGGGACAACAAGCAGGTGAATGTCAGAGGATCGAAGAATGTGTGCAGGTGTGTGTGGGAGAAGGAAGATAATAAGTAAGATAGGATGAGACCATGCAGTGGTTTAAAGACCTAAAATTTATCTTGTTTTGTATATGAAAAGAAACCAGTGTAACTTCTGGAATATGGATGTCATGTGCTAATATGGGTGTAAGTGTGAATGATTTCTGCACATCCTGTAGCTTGATAAGATCCTGCACTGGTAGTGTGAATAGAACACCATGGCAGTTTTCAAACCTGGAAGTAACAAAATTGTGGATGAGCATACAGTAGGTACTGAAGCAGGGGAAAGATATAGATGAAGCCTAGTGTTCTTTAAATATGTGCCTATGTGTGGCATCAATGTGATCCAATGCTTTGATGAATTTTTTCATAAATTTGAGGTCTATGAAACAATCTACAAGTCTTGTAGAAGGCAACATGTGTGTGTGTGTGTGTGTGTGTGTGTGTGTGTGTGTGTGTGTGTGTGTGTGTGTGTGTGTGTGTGTGGTGTGTGTGTGTGTGAGAGAGAGAGAGAGAGAGCTTGGTATGTATGTAAATCTAAGTACCATCAGCATAGCAATGAAACTGCATGCTGTACCTACCACCTGATGATAAAGTTTATAAGCATATAGTATATAAGGAGCATATAGTATATAATAAATAACTTAAATCACAAGTCTTGCTAAAATTGCTACCTTCTTAGAAAGATACAAACTGTGTTGTTACTAGGAAACTGCAAAGCCCACCTTAGACTTTTCAATGTCCGAAAAAATTGAATTTGAGTTTTCGTAGTCCTCCTGCTGTCTGCAGTCTGGCCTTTCTCCTCTGACCTCTCGTCAACAAAGACTTTCTGCTTACAAGAACTGCCACTCACTGGATTTTTTTCACACCTTTCGGTGCAAACGTCAGAGACTGTTGTGTGTGAAAATCCCAAGAAAGTGTGAGTTTTCGAAATAATCCGACCACTCCATCTGACACCAAACACTAACAAGCAGTGGTCAAAGTCACTGAGATTACATTTTTAACTGAAGCTGTTGACCTGAATAATTGAATACATCACGGTGCTGAGTATCATCATAGCAAAGAAATTATGGGCTGCTGTGCCTAATGATATTACTAGCCATGGTTATATCATTTGCTTCTTGCTTAAACAGAAAAGGTGATATTTTACAAAGAAAGTGTTTTCTGAAGACTTTCCTCTGTCTGAAAATCCTTACAGCTATTATCATAAAACTCACACTGGAGATGCCATTCAAAAATGTAAACTTTTGAAAAAGTGAAACACCCCATAGCAAAATATATACATACTTTATATACTGTATATTATAGCCTTTTTTGCACTCTACACATGTACTGTTATAAACTTTTAATAAACACTGTATACAATATCTCCTTCATTGTACTCCTTGTATATAATCACCTTTCTTTGTAATCACAATGTTCAATTATTAATGTTCATTTATCTGTCATTATTTATATCTCTCATATATTATAGCTTTTCCAACTTGTACATATGTAAAGATTTTACACTGCTACCAATGCACTGCTGGTTAGATGCATTTAACTGCAGTTCATAGCCTTGTGTTGTAACTTGTGCAATGACAAAATATAATCTAATCTATTATAATATAATATAATATAATTTGATCTAATATATACACCCATTTTAATCCATTCCTGTGAGTCTGCTATACAGGCCATTATGTATGTTGTTATAAAGAAACAAAAAAATATTACATAAAGCACATTAAAAACAGAATTATTGTCAGAGCTTCTATTATTGAAAATTAATCTTTTGTCCAATACGATTTAAGAATTTTATTAACACTGTTGTATGACAAATAAATAGGCAATTTACCAGCCTGAAAATAGAACATTAAGCATTTGTTTTTATTTTCAAATAAGACCTATTTTAAACACTATTACCGTCTCCGGTGTTATAGGTGAATCCTTTGATAGAATATCCACTTTATTATCATACCACGATCTTAACTGGAACCTTTTTGAATGAACGCTTTCAGTCACAGACAGTCTCAGACTCTTCAATGACTCATGCCAGTCTACGATGCTAAACAGGAACACCGCACTTAATATAGTCTGCTCTCGCAGCATTATGCCAGGCCTCGTTCAGCTACTTACCATATCAAAAGTGAGAATCACATTGACATGCCTTGCACTCTGCCTTCCATCCACTCACATTTTATGTAATTCAGTCTGAAATGCTGTTAGGCTAAAATAACATTAGCTTTGCATGTTTCTTTTGAGAACAAAAATGAGGTGACATGTTTGGGAATAAAATGCTCACATGATTTCCAAGACTGTTTCAATAAATATATTCAAGGTTAATATGAATAAGAAATTAACATTTATATTATATTTATTATATTTATATAATTATACTGAAATGACGATTGTCAGACCTCTATCATACTAGATAATAAATCTGCTGTTTATAGCTAATAAGATGTAATTTTAATTGTTATTTTTATTGTTGTTATTATCGTTAATAACAACAATAATACAATAATAATAATAATAATAATAATAATAATAATAATAATAATAATACAAATAATAATAATAATAATAATAATAATAATAATAATAATAATATCATTAATATATATATTTTCCCCCCAAGTTTTCATCCTCTAGTGTGAGGGGCAAAAGAAAAAAATTCAACGTTAAATAAAACCACAAAAATGTGCTCATAAGAAAAGAAAGATGTCTTTTTAAAATTTATTTGCAGTTGTATGCCTCTCATGAATGCATATACAGTAAAGTCACATTCATTGGGAATTTTAATTCTATACCAAAATGTATGCTTATGTTTGTTTGATTGACAGGGCTACATCTGTGACAGTGAAAATTGAAAAGGTATTGGAATGGGGATTTAATTTTGGTGTGAAGATGAGCTAATTTGCAATGGCTTGCTCAACAGGGATACATACACATTGTTCACCTTAACTCCTTCATTCTGTAAAGCTGATTTGAGACAATGTCTGTTGTAAAAAGCGCTATAGAAATAAACTTAAATAATTCATTCATGAATATAAGCATTGCAATTGCGTTTTTTTTTTTTTGTTGTTGTTGTTGTTGTTGTTTTATATGACAGAATAAGACCTGTTTAGACATTGAAAGAAAAAAAAAAGTCAAATGGACTTTGTATTTGCATTATTTTAACAGATTTTTACAAATCACAGTCATCTCATATCTTTGGGCTGTCCATTTGAAGCAATTCTCAGCTACAGCAAGTGGGTTCTAATTAATGAAACTTAAACCAGAAGTAAAGCATCAGGGTGGATCAGACATTTCCAGAGAGCAAAAGGGGTCAGGCTCACTGTTATCTCAGTAGTTCATTTGTAGCTTGTCAGACAAAGAGAGACAGAGAAAGGCAGTGTGAGTGAGTAAGAGAGAGAGAGAGAGAGAGAGAGAGAGAGAGAGAGAGAGAGAGAGAGAGAGAGAGAGAGAGAGAGAAGCACATTAATAGATATGCTTATTGTTACTTAAGGGTTCAGGAAAGTTTTATATTGTGTGCATTGTAAGAAAGGATTGAGAGTGAGAGTAGGTCATCTACTCACTGTAAAGCAGTTTTAAAGACTGCTGGCTTTGATGGCAGCTGCATTCCATTTAATTCGCTATACATGCATTTCCTGCAGTGGTGGTCTCCCAAAAGGGTAACCAGCATTGCACAATCAAGGTCATGCAGAGAGCCTTTACTGGCCTTAGACATGTGGACATGTTACAGGGCCCCGTCTTGGGGGCTCCGTGTCATCACCTAATATTAACGAATGGACCCCTCCCTCACGGGTTGGAGGTGATTATGAGTGGCCACTCTGCTCAAGGTCTATGGAAAGGGCCCCAGCTCCCATGACACATCAACTGCCTGTAGATGCTGGCCGAGCTTTTAGCATTGAAGCATTTTCTCTAAGACCTAAGTGGCCATCATGCACTGGTCCGTATGGACAAAACATCAGTGGTTTCCTACATCAACCGACAGGGGGTCTGCGCTTTTATCTTCTTTGCAAGTTGGCATGGCAGATCCTCCTGTGGGCCCAAAGGGAACCTGCTCTCACTGAGAGCACTATATATCCGGGGGCAGTTGAATCAAGGAGTAAATGCCCATCTGAGCCAAAGGCAGAGGCCTGGGGAATGGAAGCAACACCCAGGAGTGATGGAGCAAATATGGAAAAGATTTTACAGAGCACAAGTGGATCTGTTTGCGATTTAAGAGACAAGCTCTGGTTCTCCCTTACTCACCCAGCCCCTCTTGGGCTGGATGCCATGGTACAGGCATGACCAAGGCTCCACCTGTACGCTTTTCCTCTGTAGCGGTGCTCCCAGGAGTCCGTCTCTTCCTGGTAGCCCCGTGCTGGCCAGCCTGGTCATGGTTCGGGTCTTGGAGGGACGCTTTCTCTTAGGCAGGGGGTGCTTTGCTCACACCCACCCGAGCTGTTGAGGCTGTGGCTGTGGTTCTTTCAGCTGACATCGCATAGACCATTCTCCAATACAAAGCTTCCCCCATGTGGAGGTCATATGTCGTAAAGTGGTGCCTGTTCACAACATTGTGTGTAGGTCAACACTTAGACCCAAATTACTGCCCCGTGCAGGGATTTCTTCAAGAACAGTTCACCAAAGGGTTGTTTCCTTCCACCCTAAAGGTTGACCTGTTTGCTATTGCAGCTTATCATGCTCTGCTTACTAAGCAGTCGCTAGGGAAAAACATGTTAGTGACACGTTTTCTTAGCGGTACCCTGAGGCTGAGGACTCAGGTGCGACCCAGAGTGCCTGTATGGGATTTGCCTGTTGTCCTGGAGGCCCTATCTGAGCCTCCCTCTGAGCCCTTGTCCGAGGTGTCCTTGAAATTTCTCACAGTCAAGACTGTGTTCCTCCTGGCCATTTCTTCTTTGAAGTGGGTTGGGGATATTTAGGCCCTTTCTGTTGCCCACTTTCTTCTTGAGTTTTCTTCAGGCATGGCCAGTGCCTTTCTTTACCCCAGACTGAGGTATTATCCTAAAGTTCTCCAGGCATTCTATCCTTCTACTTTCCAGGCCCCAAACCAGGAGAAGCTTAACCAGGTGTGTTTGGTGGCAGCATTGGACGGATATCCCTACAGACTGCCGTGTGGCAAAAAGTCAGACCAGCTGTTTGTCTGCTACGGTCTATATAAAAGGAGTTTCCTGCCAATAAGCAGACCCTAAGTGGATTGGTCATTCTGGCAGTATTGGACACTCGTTCTCAAAGCGTTGTTGACACAGCTCGTGTTCCTAAAAGGGAACGTCTCTAGGTTATGTAAGTAACCCAGGTAACCTGAAGGAACGAGATGCTGCATCTCTATGCCACACACACTGCGTTTGCATCCTTGTGAGCACACTCAACATAAGACTTTTTACTGCTACTACCATGTTTACAAATGATTTTTCCCAGAATAAGCATATATAAATAAAACATATTATAAAACATTTATCCAAATATGCTTAGAGAGGTCATTATTCAAAGAACATTTTCATATTAATAATAAATTATTAAATATATAAAAACTAAGCCAGGAGAAGGATGGAAATAGTCTATTCCAATAAGAGTAGCATGATTTGTTGTGTCAGAAGCTTTACTAAGTTCAAGTAACACAATCAAGAAGTCTAGACCCTGATCAGAGCCAATAGGAGGTAATTTACAATTTAACCCAGGCTTTTTTGGTGCTATGATGAAACCTAAATTCTAAGTGATAAGGTTCATGAATCCTATTCCTATGTAAGTATGAGCATAACGGCTTATTGCTACTTGTTTATCTGCAGTTAACTTGGATGATAATAACATTGGTAAAGAGTTTTAAAAATACATGGTATTGACAAATAACCTTAACACATTCAGCAATTGATTATACAAATGTGAATTTTTTTTCTACACCTTATTTATCATTTTTCAAAAATATTTGACTTACAAAATGAACAATTCAAATTCATAAAATGCAGATTATAATTAATTATGTCTGATTTGAACTGAATAATGTTCAGATGACAAAAACTTGATAGTGTTTCTATATTTTATGCCGGTCTATAACGGTCTTGTTGGATAACACATGAATGACCACCTGAAACAAGCTAACATAACAGCAATTGGGTTGGAAATAATTATAATTTTTTCAATCGATAAAGTGTATATTCAGTAAATTAAGAAAAAAAAACGGAAATTTAACCGATTTTAAATGATTTTAATCCAGCACAAATTAATCCAGCACAAATTAAATTGACATAATTGATTCTAGGTATCTTAATAGTTATTAGGTTAGCTCTGGTGTTTGGTAATTTAGTTTGTGAGCTCTGGTAATTTATCAGCTCACAACGATGTATACCCGATTATAGTAGATCTATTTCAAAGACATATAAACCTACAGCGATTACTCTAAATCACTAGTAATGCACTGCATGAATTAATAATTCAATAAGTAATATAATGCTTTAATTACAGTTCATCAAAAATAAATAATTCATCACCTTTTAATACATAAAAAATTTATATAATTGATTTTATGTTTCCTAACAGACAATGAAATAAGTATTATATTTCGTTATTTAGTTTAGTTTTGTAGCACTTAATATTTTTTTTTTTATGATCAAAAATATTTGTGATATTAGTGTTATAAAATTAAAGAATCTTGTTATAAGTGTGAACAGGTAAACAATTCATATAAGGATTAAGAATTGCATGGGGGTGTAAAAAACATAGCCCAAGCACACACCAATATAACGAGTGTGTGTGAATTTGTGTATACAGTATGTAGGGGCTTTTTTTAATCCTTGTATTTTTTTTGCTTACCTGATATCAACTCAGTTCTCAGCAGAGCTGTCCAGACAGCAAACTCTGTTACTTATTTATTATGGTCAGCTTCAATTACACAGCCAAAGAGCAGGAAATATATCACTGAAGCTCCAGGAATATGTTTCAAGGACAATTATTTTTTTTAATGCCACCGCATTCAATCCATCTGCATAAGAGTCGGGCGGAGAAGCTTTGACAGATCTGTCCTTCAGTGAGCCTCCATGCCTGCTGTCACCTGCTGACATATTTTCCACTTGGTTTATTACGTTAGTCATAAAATTCTCATTAAGGACTTCAGCTGAGCCGGTGACCAGGCTGCAAACTGAGCTGCTTGAAATACCCATGCATGATTGTATGCCTAACCCGGCTTAAAAGCGCCATCATTACGGAGATGCACCCGAGATTGATTGTTGGAAGTTGTTATTGGATATAAGTCTCACCCAACCAACACACGATGCATGATGAATGTGAGGTTAGCAGCACAGTAATGAAAGAGTTAAGTGCATGTGCTTTATCGCCAATTAGCTGGAGCATTTGATTTGAAAATGTAAAAAAAAGCAAGAAAATAATAGTGGTCCTCATATGGTAAACCATCTGTAGGTGATTTCACATGCTACAGTTCAATTTCTAAAAGGTTTCTGTTCTGTAAGAGAGACCCAGCAGAGAGGCCAGGTGATAGGGGCCTGTTAAAGATACGAGTAGGTGGCAAACCAGCATGATGTGCACTTTTTATCACACTGAGGGTAGATTGGCATGGTACTCAAGCTCACTCACCCTGCACTTTACTCCCCGACATAGAAAGCCAGAAGTGCTCAATGATGCTGCCACTCACTGTACTGTATACCGATATAAAGAAAGATTGTGCCACGCTTGCTTCTAGTATCGGTAAAAAAATGAAAAAACATAACAATAAAACGTAAGGCTTTTTTTTCGTTTCTTTACTTTTTCTATTTTTATTCCTTCTTAGATTATTTAAATGTTCTGGGTCGAAGAACAACAGCACCCCCAATGGTCATGATGGTATGATCGGTTGATTTCTTTCTAGCCCAGACTGTGCATTCAGTAGCGGACATGTAATTTAATAATAGACCGCTTTGTATTGTGAAGCTGTATGTAAAATAAAATAGCAAGTAATAGACAAGAACAAAGTGGATTTCTTTTCCAAACACATTTTTTTAAATGCCGTTGGAGACAAACTATAGATAAATCGAGTAAGTAGACTAACATATTACACAGTGATGGACTGTGCAGTTCACACCAAGGCCTTCAGAGGTGTCTTATCTGAATCAACCGACCTCTTAATACCATCATTGTGACACCATGACTAAATAAACCATCAATATTTTACAGAAATGCTGTATAACAGAGCGCTGCATCACATACAGTTATCTCATGCAGTGAGAATGAATGCCAATACTAAAGCAAGAAACCCGAAGAACACAGTTCAACAATTTTCCAACCACAGCTGCACCATATATAGTCTCTCTAGCAGAAGCATCAATAATTCCCTCAAGTTTCCATGCATATTTCTGCATTTTCCATGTTTTATGGTGTTCCTAGGGATTTTAATTTAATTATAAATCAGCATGTAGCAAAAAAAGGATGTCACAGTCATAGCACCATAGCATGATATTTTTGACTTACAATGGGTCGTCGCAACATATCTCGTAAGTAGGAGCAAGGGTTATTGTTAATTCCCTGACATTGTTATCTGTTAAAGTTAAATCGGACTAGCATGAGTAAACAGGGGTTAAATGTATTGGTTATATATTTAATACTTTTCTTTTAAAGAGTTTATTTGCTCTTTGCTCTAGTTTAGTTTATTATCTGTGTTGTTTGTTTGTTTTGTTAATTTGCACAAGCAGGCTGCAGGACATCTGATTAGATACAGTTTATTCTTACGTATTAACCTAATTAGCCAACAGAAATGGGGGTTGATTCTGTGAATAAAATGTTTATTATAAACAGAGAGGGTGATACAGTAGCTTTAAAGATTTCCACTGTGTAACTCTGCTAATTACATTCGGTTCTAATCTGCCTCATTAGTAAAACAGGATAGTTTAGTGTGATCTACAGGGATTTTCACATCATCATGTCATTACAAGAAGTAGTGTATGATTATAATGATTTTTCTATTGGCATAAATAAAATTCACTTTGGTCTTTGATTTAAAGAAGTAACATTTGCATCGTTTTGAGCATGAGACACAGATTATAGTTTGGTTATTGTGTTTACACAGAAGCTTTAGATAATGTTCACATCAAACATCAGAATGAAGCTCTTTGATCGTTGTATGGTTGTTGATGCCAAACAGACTGGTTTGGGTATTTCAGAAACTCCTGATTTCTGGGTATTTTCACACACAATAGTTTCTCTAGAGTTGACACACAATGGTGCACAAAATATATATATATATATATATATATGTGTGTGTGTATAGTGGGAGTAATGCAGGTGAATATGCCATGTGGTTGAGAGAGGTCAGAAAAGAAAATTTAGATTTAGCTATATTGACGTCTCTAGGTTAAGTATTCAACCCTGCGTCAAAACGCTTTGGGAACGCACCCGAATGTACACGCTCTGAAATAATGTGTGTAATCAGTCAAAAATTGGACGCTGGCCGTCACTGGTGGGGTGACGTCACAACCAGGAAGTATAAACTGCACATGGATTGAGGCAAGCGCCAGCTTCTGTAAGGGAGAAGAAAGCACTGCAGGGATGCTGGCAGTGTGGCTTAGAGATGCAGAGTCTCATTCCCACAGAGAACTAAGCTTAAATATGTAACCTAGAGATGTTCCCTTTCAGGAACTCGAGCTGCGTCTAAATGCTTTGGAAACAAGTGTCAAATCACGCCAGACTGACCAGTCCCTGACTAGTGTGTATAAGCACAACTAGATCAAAGGACAGAGGGGCCAGGAGAGGCACTGCGGTCCAGGTTGTAAAACTGGACAAAGGTCAGCTGGGTGGACCAACCCACAGTGTTGCAAATGTCTTTAAGGGGTACTCCAGAGGATCAAGCCTTTAAGGCAGCCACACTCCAATGCGATGGCATTAATATTTCAGCTGCTAAGGGTCTGCTTATTGGCAGAGAGGCCTGTCCTCGAAAGGCCGTAGCCAACAAGCAGTTGGTCAGACTTTCTCCAGGAACCCGTCCTATGGACTTAGATGCCTGGTATGCATAAGTGCACGTATCGGGCAAAGTCGGGTACATTTCTCCTGGTCTGGGGCCTGCGAAGGAGTAGGATAGAATGCCTGTAATCTTACAGGTCATGGGACAATTGAGGGCACCTTAGGGATGTTAACCGTCTTGGGAACGAAAAGGCACTGGCCATACCTGGAGTAAACACTAGGAAGGAGGGGGCCACAAAAAGGGCCTGTAGATCTCCTATTCTCTTAAGAGAGCAAAAGCCCAATAAGATAGCAGTCTAGATAAAGAGCTGCCTCGGCCATAGACTCAAAGAGGGGGCTCAAAGAGAGTGATCTCTGAGGTTGGAGATGAGATGCACGTCCCATAGACCTTGGGTGGAGCAACCACTCATGACCGCTCCCCACCCTGTAAGTGACACATCTTTCGTTAGCATTACGCACTGAGACAGGATCCCGGGATCTATCCAAACATCTATGGCAAGTAGGCATCACCGCATGACCTTGATCGTACGGAAGGCATTGCCCTTCCGTGAGAACCCATGGGTCCTGAGCCACCAGTAAAAGGGTCTAATGTACAGAAGTTTAAGTGGGATAACACTGGCCATAAGGATGGCCTTCCTGCAGGCAGGGGAACGCTGCACACACAAAGCAGTCGAATTCCATATGATGCCAAGATAGCTGGTTCTCTGAAATGGAGAAAGCAATCTTTTCCCGGCATTCAGACAAAACCCCAAAACCTTCATGTGAGCGAGAACAACATCTCAATGACGGACCGCTAACTGCTCTGATCGAACTAATATCAACCAATGGCTGATATAGTTTAGGATGCGGATGCCCTGAAGTCTCAGAGAGACCAGGCCTTATCTACACATTTTGTGAAGGTGCAGGGTGAAAGGGCAAGGGCAAAGAGAAGAACCCTGTACTGGTAAGCTTTGGCTCCGAAAGCAAACCCCTGGAA
The DNA here is from genome assembly GCA_024362625.1 of Silurus asotus. Taxonomy (NCBI): domain Eukaryota; kingdom Metazoa; phylum Chordata; class Actinopteri; order Siluriformes; family Siluridae; genus Silurus; species Silurus asotus. Next base: position 3,101,551 of record MU551596.1, on the reverse strand, counting down.
TTTCCTGAGAGAAGGAAAGATGGGTACATGAAAGTACGCATCATTTGGATCTACCATGACAAACCAGTCCTGATTTGAACTGATTTGAGACACCATCTGCTTGAGGGTCAGCATCCTTTCTGCTGGTTTATTATTTTTATTACTATTATTATTTTATTTTATTTTTAATTTTTTTACCACAAGGAGTGAGAGCAAACCCCTCGAGGAGCATAGCATGGAACGATTGCATAGAAATGTGAGCAGAATATGTGCGACACTAGGAGATTGGCACAATATGCGCCGATCATGCACAAAATATGCAGAGGATCTGTGCTGAAAGCTTTAAACCCTCTGCGAGGTTTATTTGTGAGCCCCAGGAACTGGTGCACCACTCCGCCCTAGCGAGAGCGGGGGCCAGAACCACGAAGAGCGTGAGCACAAAGAGTGCCGCTCGGGACATGCAGCCGGCTCTTTCGAGAACCGACTTAGCATGCTTCACTACCAGAAGTTTTTTTTTCTGACGAACAATTGACAGACAAGTCAACACATCCACAAAGTACTTCGTTAACAAACCAATGCTGGCGCTCGCCTCACTTCATGTGCGTTTTATCCTTCCTGGTTGTAACTCCCCCCCGCCGATGATTGCAGCAAAACAGCAAAAAACAGACAGGACTTAGTTGCATAGCTTCTCTATTTGTTTTATTGCTTTTTTTATTTTAATTAACAGTTTCCAAAATGACCTACAGTGTTATTCAACTAACTGCTGATACTGAAGCTAGCAAATTATCTATAATTAAAGAGATATAGCAGGCTATAGTCTGTCCAGCTCTTCGACCTCCACATCTCTGCACACTGCTTAAAATAAGCATCTTTAACAATAATGTTTCATCCATGCTGCCTCAGAAGATATTGTTTCAGAACTGAATGACCAAACGAGTTCCACAACTATAATGAAGCCCAAACACTTTATGCAACATTTTGGACTGAATTTGCAGTTCAGCAACAACAGCACATAATAGCGTGTGGCTTTAGCAACAAGCCAGGCAGTGGAAAATAGTAAGTCTTGATAAGCTAGTCAGTGGACAATCAAGTAAATGTACTAATATGCAGGCTGGCTAACATTATTGCTAATTCTATTATATGTTGATGATTACTGTTTAAAAATAAAGTACTGAGTCTGTATATAAATTAACTAAAGCCAGTAGTGTTAGAAACAAATTTATAAGTACTGTAATGTGTAACAGTCACAGTGTAGTGCCATTTTGATTTAAATAGTGAAGGAACTGGTAGTTAAGAGAAATATCCCAAGTTTACCAATTTAAATTATAAGCTGAAGAAGAGTTTCCCAAATTGTTGATAAGGCAGTACAAGCTTGCCTTGAATGCAGCATAATGGTAATACTGCCATCAACACCAACACTAACTAGCCAAGTCAAATATCTGCTGTAACTCAGCACAACTGTGTCGTATATTTGAGGCTAGCACATGTAACACAATGCTAGCATATAACTTTATGTCACTGGAAAACAGTGGGTAAGAACAAAATTGTTGCTCTTCTGTTTTACAACAATCTCACTTACATTTGAGATTTGTTTTGTAGTTTTTTTTTTTCTTTTTATAAACATTGTAACTATGCTAGCAATGTCCACGGGTGTTATCAGAGCCCCACATGACCACCAGCATAATAAGCTAGTGCTAGAATTGCTAAACACATCACAAATATTTTAATCCAAACATATTCAATTGGTTTTAGAATGGTTTAGTGTGGCTTTAGGAGTTTTCCTTTGAATCTGCACTTTTTGGCTCTGTGACATTCTACACTTGAGCCCTATTGCTCCACTTCCCTGCTCTTATTGTGCTCTACTTCTCTCTCATTGTGTCTGAATGATTGCAACTCAAATACCAGCAACTGATAGTATTGCATAATGTCACTGCATAATTCATTTCTTGTTTATGTAAGAGGTCAGCTCTCTCAGAATTAAAGTTTCCTTGGGCCTCCTAGTGTTTCTAGTGAAATTTTAATGACAAAAATGACCACAATGCCACTCTGGAACAAATATACACACAAAAAATTATTGGGAAATCTGACTTTTCTAGTCATTTGTGGTTCTTTCTCAAACTGTTACCACAAAGCTGGAGGCACACAATTATGTGGGATGTCTTTGAATGAGGTATTGTTACATTTTCTGTTCACTAAAACTAGGAGACCCAAACCTGTTAATGACCATGTGCCTGTGCAAAATGTCAGTTCTATAAAGATATTGTTTGGAGTGGAAGATCTGCCGTAGCCTTTTATAGAGCTCTGGCCTGAACCTCATTGAAAAGCTTCTGGATGAATTGGACACTGACTACTCCCCAGGCCTCCTCACCTTACATCAGTCAACACCTCTGTGGTCTGTGGTTGTATAAGCAGAACTGCCCAAAAGCACAAGTCCAAATTTGGAATCAGTTGTTAAAAAAAAGCTTTTAGTTACATGTCCACAAACATTTGCGCCCCCCCTCTCCCCCCCCCCCCCCCTCTCTCTCTCTCTCTCTCTCTCTCTCTCTCTCTCTCTCTCTCTCTCTCTCTCTCTCTCTCTCTCTCTCTCTTTCTCTCTACACCAATCCGGCATAATATTTTGACATTTTTATGACCGGTGAGTGAATAACACTGATTATCTCTTAATCATAGCTCCTGTCAGTGGGTGGTATATGTTAGGCACCAAGTGAACATATTGCCCTCAAATTTGATTTGTTAGAAGCAGGAAAAATGGGCAAGCGTAAGGATTTGAGTGAGGTTGACAAGTGTCAAATTGTGATGGCTAGAAGATTGGGTCAGAGCATCTCCCAAGCTGCAGCTCTTGTGGGGTGATCCTGGTCTGCAGTGGTCAGTATCTAGCAAAAGGGGTCCATGGAAGGAAAAGTGGTGAACTGGCGACAGGCTCAAAGCTCCTGTAGCTCAAACTTCTGAAGAAGTTAGTGCTGTTAATGCTTGATGGGTCAGCACCATTTAGTCAACAAAAGTGGGACCAACACAATATTAGGCAGGTGTTCATAATGTTATGCCTAATCAGTGTCCATAAAGTTTTGTCTAATGATGATATATATATTTTTTCTTTTATATACCGCTTGTGATGTTTTACCCAACATGTGGTACAAATAGTAATTAATTATTGATTAAAATAAATTAAATTGTGCAGGTTGATGATAATAAATCAAGTACAGCACTGTAGTGGTGACAAATAAATCTCTTCTACACTACACTACACTATTATTGATTGCCCGAGTCCTTTTCTCTGTATCAGCTCTGGGTATATTTAATTTCAGTATCTCCACCAGAATCGTGAGAACAAACTCTCTAATGAGAGAAAAACACATTAAAAACAAATTTTATGATATGATTACGGAGTCGCACCTTGAATGTTGAAGTTGGGACTCCGAGCAATACGATGCATAAATCACGACAGTCCCAGTGCAATAAAGCTAAAAGAGCAAGCTGTAACGGATTAGAGCGTCAGGGGAAACTCTTCTCCCTTGTAAAACCTGGATGAGTCATATGTGTTCAAAGGTTCTGATGATTTCTCCGAGAGCACGCAAATGATTGAAGGATTTCTGGGGGAAAGCAATTGCGAACATTTGAATTTGTGCACCAAGAACCCAAATAAATATTCAGTCCTGTTCGCATGATTGATGAGCACACGTTCACTCCAAATCCCTTGTCGCTGAGGAGAAGTGCTATAGACAATGAAACAGACTATGTGACTACGAGAGTGTAAGCTTAGTTTCCATTTTTTTACCGGTTACTCAGAATAAATGACTATTTTTGAATGGCTGCATAAATAAGAATTCCCTCAGACTGAGCTTTACACTGAATCTGCCATGGTTCTGATTATCAGGTCTGTACATGAAAATAATTATTTCATGCTCGTGAGACAGGGTAAACCAGTCACTTCAGTAGGATAGCTAAGGTGAGAGGGGAGAGGGGAGGATAGTAAGAGTGAGAAAAAAAGAGGCCTGTTCTCATTAACAGTGTGGTGCAGCTGGTAGAACACTAAGCACTTAGTCCCAGATCTCCTCTGCCAATTAGTAACATGCTGAAGTAAGTGTGTGTGTCTGTCTGCTGGTCTGTCCAATTATGTGTCAGTTCGAAAATGCAAGGTCCTAATTACATGCATGTTTCTGCATGCTTCAGAACATGTTTTTAACATTAGAGAAGAATTACCTTAGTGACCAAAACCAGGCTTTATTTTTGGTTTAATTTGAGATCTGGAGATATTTGTGTAAACTGCTGATGTCATGAGCCTAGTGTCAGGGTTGTCGTGACGTTCTCTTGTTGTGTTCTTAGTTCCATTGGGTGCTGTCAAAAGCCCTTTAAGAGTGTCTGATCAGCACACATCTGTACTCCGACCAGGGAGCCGCAGCTCTGAATTATTCAGCCACAGTGAAGGCTCTGGCTTTTAATGGGCAGATATCGAAGCAGTGGACAGGTAGAGCGGATTCTCTGGGTCTCAGAGGAGCGATGAGAAAGCTATATTAACTCAGAAAAATGCTGCCTCATGGCTTTTCCTGCCGAGTTGTCTCCTCTGTAGTAAAGTGCAGGGAAGCACATAGGGCTTATGCTTTATTTGGGATATAACTCATCGACTCGACAGAAGTGTGGTCCAACACTTCTCATGAGCATGCATGATATACTTGGGAAGTGCAGCTGCATGGCACAAAACTGAGAATACATATATATATATATATATATATATATATATATGCTCAAAGTGTTTTTTGTTCATTTTATATCAGAATTACTTTAACATATTTTAAGCTACTTTCTTTGCCATGCCATCACGAACCAGATTAATTATCAAATTAGTATTGAGGCGGTAGCGTGAAATCAGGCAGCACGACTCAGTGGAGGCGTACAATCTTAGCAAGAGTTGCAGAGTTGTAAGGTACACAGTGTACCTACCTACAGCTTGCCACAAAGTAATACTGCAAGGAAGAAAAATGACAACAAGAAGGATAAAGGATTCAGATTGTTTAAGCAGCTGAGTCACACTTTTCAGCACAGCTAGAATCGAAAAGAGACATCTTTAATATTAAGTACAAGACAATTGGTACCTTAAAGCAAGAAGAAACAACTAATGACGTTTCAGATACAACATGCCAAACTGTCAGATTATTTAATGTAACATGGGGATTAGAATAATGTCAACAACAACAAGCAGGCTGATTCAGATTTTGTAATTTTGCTGCCAATACTCCAGTTTTTTATAGTTTTATTGCTGGCTACTTGTCTGCATTGGGTTTCCTTTGGGTTTTAGACTTTTCTTTAAATGTATGCCTGTAGGTCATTTAGATATATAAAGGTGTGAATAAGTATGTAAATGTTTATGTAAGTCTGTGGTGCTCTATAGGGGACAGGTGTCCCATCAACAGAGTATTTCCAGTATTCATCATGCTTCTCATGAGGATATAGCTGTTGATGACTAAATACATGTGCCAAGCACAAATAACATTAAGATCCTTTCTTTACTTCCAAATACAATTTTACTGAAATTAATAAATGTATGGGAAACCAACTATTGAACGTAGAAATTTTAGAAATGACAGTGGTTGCCAAACTATTCTAGTTTTCGCCATCTAGATATCCGTCTGTCAACTCGAAAATGTTTATATATAGATCTCATACCTTGTTTACCTTTATTTAATTGTTATTTATTGTAAAAATAAAAAAGCCACTTACACACTTTTGGTTAGATGCTAACTGCATTTTATTGGCTCTGTACATGTACAGTACTTTGCACAATTACAATAAAGGTAAATCTAATCTAATCTAATAACCAATATCCTTGTTCAAATTCACACTCTTTTTTTTTAGCTAATATCATTGTTTTGATTCTGACTACAGATTCTATCTCTGCCCAGTTAATCTGATTCAAGCCAACAGTGTCTCAATCCATTGTTTCAGTAGTCATTATAATACCAATATCCGCATCAGACAATACCCTGATAGTGATCTAATACTTTCCTCTTGGGTAAATAAGAAGGTCTGTTCATTCTTTTGTGGCCAAGTTATTCCAGAAGTCACGTACAGCACCGAATCTAACAAAAGTGAGTACACCCCTCACATTTCAGCAACAGTTTTAGTATTTCTTCTAGAGACAATACTATAGAAATGAAACTTGGAGATATTTTAGAGTAGTCAATGTGCAGCTTGTATAGAAGTATAGATTTACTGTCCTCTGAAAATAACTCAACATACAGCCATTATTGTCAAAATAATTGGCAACAAAAGTGAGTGCACCCTAAATGAACATGTCAAAACTGTGTCCAAAGTGTCAATATTTTGTGTAAGCACCATTGTTATTTAGCACTGCCCTACTCTTTTTGGGCATGGAATTCACCAGCGCTGCACAGGTTGTTGCTTGGATCTTCTTTCACTCCTCCACAAGGACATCATGGAGCTGCTGGATGTTAGACACATGGTTCTTTTCCACCTTCTGCTTGTTTCAGGTTTCAGGTCTGGAGACATACTTGGCCGCTCCATCACCTTCACCTTTCTTAGCAAGGCAGTTGTCATCTTGCCAGTGTGTTTGGGTTGTTATTTTGTTGCTATTTGCCCCAGTTTCTGAAGGGAGGACATCATGTTCTGCTTCAGAATGTCACAGTCCTTGTTGGAATCCAAGTTTCCATGAATAAACCACAGCTCCCCAGTACCAGCAGCACAATGCAGCCGCAGACCATTTTGCTACCACCACCATGCTTGACTCTAGACACAACAGTATTTTCTTTGTATTCCCCACCAGTGCGACACCATTCATGCTGGACACCATCTGAGCCAAAAAAGTTTATCTTAGTCTTATCAGACCACAGCACATGGTTCTAGTAAATAATGCTCTTGTGAGCCAGGTTTAAAAAGGCTTCCTTCTGGGACGATGGCCATGCAACATGTCTTGTTGCAGTGTGTGGCGTATGGTCTGAGCACTGACAAGTAGACCTTCCACTTCTGCAACCTCTAAAGCAGTGCTGGCAGAATTAATGCATCTATTTTTTTAAGCCAGCGAAGGCTGGAGCTTGTGGTCCCATCCAACAGACAAGCTACTGTGGCTCAAATTGCTGAAAAGAGTTAATGCTGGTAATGCTGGTAATGCTTTATATATATGCTTTATATAAGGCAGTATAGACAGATGAGTCATATTTCTTCCTCTAAAACAAGGTTTGAATGAAGCTAAAGAACGCCTTCCAGTGACGATGACCAGAGTCTATGGCTAGACTTTTGGTTACATTATGTTTAAAAAAAGAATTTAATGAAATAATTAAACTTAATGACATATAATATATCTGACAAGCAATATGAAAGCCTAGCCAAACAATTTCAGTTGCAATTAGCATTACTTTTCATGTACAACAAACTGTTTAGTGCACAGTGCAAATTTGATTTCTACATCTTTCATTTTCTGAAGGGTTCTGTCGATTTGATGGCGTAGCAGTACTTTACTGGAATTTTGTTCTTGCAAAAAAATAAATAAAAGCCCCTTTGGGAAAAAGCATTTGCTGCCGAGCATATATCGCACCAAATATTTCATGACTGAACTAACAAATGTCAGATGTTGTGCAATTAGATTGAAAAATGCTTATTTTCTTCTTGATGACATGACTTTTTTATTGAAACTATTTTTTCAATGACATTACAGGCAAACCAAAAAAAAACATACCTGTAATTTTCAACAGACTCAGTGGGAATCTGGTATTGATTATATGCATTGAACTGAATATGTTTCCTGGGCCACTGGCAAAGTTGTCTTTAGGTCCTTATCTAAGACAGTTGAAATACTAATTTGATTACCGCACATGCCAGTGGCCATAGTTATGCAGATGAGACAGACATTCATGCGGAAGAATGAATAATGAAATGGCTGCTACTGCATATCTCCCACACATCCTACCCATCCAGCTTCTTCTCTTCTCTTCTCTTCTCTTCTCTTCTCTTTTCTTCTCTTCTCTTCTCTTCTCTTCTTTTTTCGCCTCTTCTCTTCTCTTCTCTTCTCTTCTCTTCTCTTCTCTTCTCTTCTCTTCTCTTCTCTTCTCTTCTCTTGTTAAAAACATAAGATTCTTTTAGGAACCCAAATTTGAATTGACAGATTCATTTTTAACATTCCAAAATTTTGATATGAGATTAATGCTTGAAAATTGATGCAAATGCTGCCAGCAGGTGATTTCACCTAATATTGGCTAATGGAAGGTTAATAAGGATGTGCTGTTGAGCTTTTGTGTTTCATTTAGATGACAGTGCTAATCACCCTATTACTCAATCATTTAAATTCACAGCATTTAGCAGACGGCATTATAGAAAGCAACATACAGTCAGTTATACCTGGAAATATATTCAAATTTAACAGATAATGTATTACAAACAGATACCAGGACATGTGATTTCTTTGTACATTTTGAGACTAGATTTTTTTTAGGCCTGGGAATTCATGGGGGTGTATAGTGGTTTAAATATAATAACCAAAAGCCTGTTTATATTTTGTGAATAGAACCAACAAAACTTAATACAGTACAGTACTTAATACAAATATAATATATATATATATATATATATATATAACCAATTTACTATTTTATATATATATATATATATATTAAATATTATACTAAATGTTATGCTAAAATATATATCAGAGGCTGGGAGAGATCCAAAAGAGATCTCTAGTTGAGACTTGCACATCACTAGCTGAGGTTTGAGGAACTCTAAGCCAGCATTTACACAGCATGCTGACACTACTGGCATTTCCACATCTAAGTTTTGGTGTTGAGCTTTATATTTAATAAAAAATACAAATAAAGGCATTTTCAGGATTGCCAACTTTAAATTTATATTCAAATAGAGATGCAAATATGAATATGTGTACATATGTTGGTATTGTGTCACAGCCATTAATCAATACATATTCACATTAATAGTGTTTAGCAGACACCTATGAGTGTTTTTCTGAATAATATGTTCATGCTTGTTTTATAGAGTAGAAAGTAAAAATACCATCAGGCTAAAGTGCTGCCATGGATAAAAAAAAAAAGTTAAAACAGCAAGAAAACACCCAAGTCAAGGCTTATAGAGCCGTGTCTGTTCCGCATGCTAATTTCTAAAGATTCAGCAATCTCTTTAAATAGTATATCCTAAAATATAACATACCTGTCAAATGAACTTTGTGTGAATCGCACGTTTTTTTCTGTAATAATACACTATGAGTTGACAGTGACAGTGTGAAGAGTTTGTTACAGGCTGTGCCTCAGTGAAGCGAGTCTGCTCGTGTGTGACAGAAAAAGACTCTCCCAGGGCATGACTCACAGATAACCTTGAAAGCACATTGCCAGAAGACAGCTTTACCATATGACCTATTAATAAACATTATGTATAATCTTTCTCCTTTTTTTAATCCAAAAAAGACAAGCCAGTGTGGCGTGCTAAAAATCATTAAAGTGACACAATGCTTCCAGAAACATGAACAACTACACTGCATCGTGCCTAGATGGAGATGAATGTTGTAATGAATATGTGATGGGCTTCACTCGAGAGTAAAAATTATACAAGTGGAAATATAAATGAAGCTCAAACACGCACACGTGAACGAATGTGGCGACATGCTCCAGGGGAGCCCAGAAGCCAAGTGACATGGATGGCATCCGGCAAAGATAGGGCTTGTTAAAAGGTAATACAAAGCATATTCGATAAGGAGCTCATCTTGTGGAAAAAAAAGGAGCCGGATGGCAGGGCTAAAGACGATAAGGCAGAGAGAAAAATGGAGAAGGGAACAGAGGGAGGAAGGGGTGGGGCATAGATTTAGAGCGATACAGAGGAAAAGGTTTAGGGAAAAAAATGAAGCAAACGAAGCAGATGGAGAGAGAGGGCATGGAGAGCGAGCAGAGATAAGGCTAGATGCAGAAGGAAAAAATGGAAGAAGAGGAATAATAGCCGTCGACGTCAATGACTTTTATCCAGGGAATGGTAAGGCCTGGGCGAGAGTAGTGCGGAGTTGGAAGTCTTGTGCTGTGACAGATGATGACTCATCACTGCCGACAGGGCCAGATGGCACATGAGCCAATGACCAGACCAAATGCTAAAAATGGAAAAGGTATCCAACAGTTCAAAATAAAAGGGCAAAACAATCCACACGCCACTGTGTGCAATTCAATTACACACACCAGCCCGATTCAAACGCAAATGAAAATGCTAATGGGCTTTTTTTTACGCTACAATTAATGATAGATGGTACAAACAAATAGCAGTGAGGAAATCTAAGTAACCCAGCTCAGTAAGAGTACAATATTCCTCCTGCGGACATTTTTCTGTGAAAGCTGTTGATTTGACCACAAAATTATTCATACAGTACGCATAAATATTAGATGATGCATTTTTCTTTGTTGACTCATCGAAAATAGATTGCAAAGGAAACAGGTCACATATCAATGTTTGTGGTGCATTTTCCAGAATCTTACTAATTTGTGTAAATGGAACAAGCTAAATTTTTAAGATATTAAGATTTAATTTTCTCATGAAAGTCATATCTTAAATGAATATCCTTTTTTTTTTTTTTGCCTTTTCATTCAAAAGAAACAATTTAGTTCGGTTGCTTTTTTATTATTATTTTTTAATTAGATTTTTATGAGATATTGATGTATAATAAACACATCTTAAAATATTGTTTTATACTTTTACTTAGTTTTATGGGAGGTGGTACAGTAGCTCAGTTGTTGAGTTAGGTTCCTAAAAGGAAGTTTGGAGTTCAAGCCCTGGTATCGTCAAACTGCCACTTTTGGGGCTCTTGTGCAAGGCCCTTAACCCTATGTGCTCTAGAAGCTGGGCCCTAGCTTTTTTACATTGCTGGGTTATGTGAGGGAGGAATTTCACTGACCTGTACATGTACATGTGACAAGTTAAAAGCCTCTTCTTTTATACAAACATCATATTTTTTTAATTCTGTTTTTATGTGATAGATTCTATCACAATTTATCACAAAGATTGTTTAACCTCCTAAACATAATACTGTATATAATGCTGTATTGTGAAAAAGTGTCTGCTATCCATTAGGTTTCGGGATCTTTAGATAACAGGATTATAGTGGATCTGGAATCTACCCCATGGGAAACACCCTGGATGGGAAACCAGGGCCAATGTTTACCTGGCATGTTTATGGGACATGGAAAAAACCTGTAAATTCTGAGTAAACTGGCAGGGAAACAGGCAAATCACTGAATATCTTGATTTCAGGATCGAACTAGGGACTCTGGAGTTGGTGCCAAGGAGCTGCACCACCATGAAATATGCCAATTTGCTTAATTTAATATTTGAAAGCTGCTTATTATTTGATTTGTTTCACATGTATATGTCTGCGGTATTCTACTTCGTAGCACAGTGAATCCTGACACACACAAACACACACACATTCTCTCTCTCCATAATCTCCCTGTCTCTCTCTTTGAGTTCTTCTCTTGTCTTGGCAGCTCATGGCACTTCGCCTCACGTAGCAGTCTTAGGCCCAGGAGCACAAATTAACACCATGATTACTTGCAGCTCATGGCTTGCTCCTGTAAATTAAGACCAAAATTAGTGAGACCCCAACTGACAGTCTTTGCTCAGATGGTGGCCCTCAAGCCCCAGAGAAAGCTCTGGTTTATTTAGCACTCCAGCCATGTTGCCATTCTGGGAATGAATATCGAAGCCGCTGGCTAATGAGCACAGATAGATTTGCAGAGGAGAGTGCAGTGGCGGCCATGTTATTGCTGAGTCTGCGCTTCCTCTGCAGGTCCGCCTCTCTGTTCAGTGACTTCAAAGCCCACGCTCCTGCTGGTTCAGTGGACACAATTGGACAGGATTTATTTTGGAACAAGAGCTCAAATCCCAGAGCGGACTCAGCTATTGTTTGTAATATAAAAGTTTTTTTGGAAACTTTTTTTTTCACTTTTGATTATTAAATAATTAACGATGACAGCAAATCTAGCTGATCCTCATAAACCTGTCTGGATGATTCCAGACATCTGCTCAGAGCAATGATTGATCCATGTTCAATCCTTAGTGATCCATGCCCAGTAGTATTCGCTTGACCAGTTGCTGGAGTTCCATGCTTTTTCAAAACCCTGATTCACACACCTAAAGCAGCAGGGGGTTTCCTGGCAACCTATTTTGTTTAAGATTTATCAAATAAGTACAGTTTGTGTCTCACCATTCACAGCATATAATAATGATCAAGTCATCATGTCATACAGCATTCGGGGGAGAATGGATGCAGCTCCTACTACTGATGTCAGGCAAAGACTAAAGGGAATTTTTAATGTACATACTGTATGCACTGTCTATTTTAGGATTAGTAAGAGAAACTTTGACATTCATGAATGAGGGAATTGTGAAATGTGTGAAGTGCTACTCACTTTCAGACAAGCAGGGAAAATGTCAGCACTCTTATGTTTTCATTCTGTATCTTAACAGGAACATCTTTTATCTCCGAGGGTATGGACTGAATAGTGTCACCATTTAAGAGATTCTGGCAGAGTCAAGGTCAGCAAGTTGCACTGAATTGATAAAACTGAATTCATTTATTGTCTCTTGATTTGAAGACCACCATCATTCCAGTTCTTCAGTAAGCGTTTGATTCTGATCAGAGTCACGGTGGATGCAGAGAACAGGGAATGAGCAAAAACACTGGAGTCTGAATATATGTACAGTATACAGTATATATAGAATATATATATATATATATATGTACAGATATTAATTTATATTCCTTTATTTATTTTTGTATAAGAAATTTCGCAGTAGATTAAAATGATTGTTTTTTTAAGATACAAATGATTGTTTTTGTGATTGTAACAGTGAAATATTGTTTTTAATAAACATAATATAATTTTATAATTCATATATAATCTTAATGAAATTAAAAAGTGAATTTCTTTATTTGTATTTACAATATTTTTGATATAATAATAATAATAATAATAATAATAATAATAATAATAATAATAATAATACATAAACTAATGATTAATTTCAATCTTTTGCAAGATTTTAATCATGAAATAGTCCTACAGGCCTACAAAAATGGGATCAGCATATACAGAAATACATTATCAGTAGAGCCGGAGCAGCTGGAAAATTCTGCTGATTTTTCAGACACCGCGTCGTCCTCCTTTACCGTCACCCTCTTGCTATTTTTAAAAGGCACATCGTGATCACATAGTAAACAGAACATCACTACAGGCAGTAACTGCAATCTTCAATCTTCCTTTCTTGCTGTGACCCAGTAATTGCACCCAGTTAATTCAAGATACTTTTATAAGATTTAGATCACAAAATAAATCTGAAATGATTAAAAGCAAAAGAGAAATCTGAGGAATTTCTGTGATAATTATCATGATCAAAAAACTGTTTACTTTTAAAAGTCAAAGATCAGACTTTTATTTTTAATCAAAATTATTTTATTCAATTCTTATTGTTTTAGATATTCACTGGAACTAGTAATGCAGGGGAATGTACAGTACATCAAATTTTATTGAAATCTGAAATTTTTCATAATTGTCCTGCATAAATTATTTGGATTAAGTACAGGGGTCTGCACATGTCTTGTAAAACTGTGTTTGAGAATTTAGCCTAAACTAAATTTGTGTACATGATTTCAAATTCACTTTTGTAATAAGGATGTATGGAAATCTGAGTCAGTTTATAGTGAACCAGTAAACTTAAAATTCAACCCACACTCCAGTTCATTTTACATAGAAATCTTCAGAAAGTAAAGATGTACAGATTATTTTATTCATCATTCCATTATTCATATTCATTTGTTTTTTAATATAAATTTAAATAGATACTAGTATTAATCTATATTGTTAATAAAATGTACAAATACAAATTGAAAAAAATAAAAATAGAGAGAGAGTTGGACATTCAATGTCATCCAGATGAGGATCGGTCCTATTTCGAGTCTGGTTCCTCTCAAGGTTTTTTCTGCTTTATCTCTGTAAAGCTGCTTTTGAGACAAGTATATTGTTAAAAGCAATTTAGGAATTAAAATAATTGTAATTTAATTGAAAATTCTTAAATGTTTTGTTTTTAGAAAAGAGAATCCAGCAACGCACGCACACACACACAAACACACACACACACACATTTATAGAAAATTTTGTTTACTAATATGACATATTTTGAGAAGTAGAAGGAAACCGGAGAACCCAGAGGAAACTCATGAAGCAACATGCCAAACTCCACACAGACATCATGCTGAGATCAGGAGCTGTGAGATGACAGTGCTACAAGCTACATGCTGCACCAAGGTGTTGCCATTTCCCTGTAACAAAAAATGAAAAATAGTCTATGTTAGATAAAAATTGGGAAGATACAATGAGAGGTTTATTAGCGCAGGCTGGATTGTCCTCCAGTCTCGAGTCCTAATTACACACATTTAATGTGAGCAAATGAACAATCATTAGGAAGTACAAATCAAATTCAACTCAATTACCCTATAGTGTGGCCTAAGTTTTAGAGCAGTGGGTTAATGCTAACCAAATACATGACTGAGACTCTGAATTATTAAAATATTTAATTCTCATGAAAATGTTTTATACATAAAAAAGAGGAAAGCATGAAAGTGAGATTAAAGTTGTGTTGTGCAATGCAGAGGAAGTAGCCAGATAGCGGGTGTGAGAAATTATTCACCCAGCAGGCATGTGTCATACTCAGCCCCAGGGGGGTTTGGGATGCCCATGGGAGACAGCGAGAGAGAGTGCATCATGCTGGTGGGATGTTTGTGTTTGAACTGCAAGCGGAAGATCCCTGACTACCTGACGCAAGCAAAAATCACACACAAACAAATACACACAGTATGACAAGCTCTTATCATCATACCCATAACTCCCGCATGTACCATAACTATAAACGAATGCAGAGAAAATCATTGCATCTCTATTTCTCAGTCTTTCTCTCTCTTTCTCTCTCTCTCTCTCTCTCTCTCTCTCTCTCTCTCTCTCTCTCTCCACACACACACACACATTTCTATTTAAATGTTTTGATTTTTATTTTGAACTTCATTATTTAGTGCTTCACTCCATTGTTCTATTCGTGTCCTTTTATCAACCGTGGTTTTAAAGTGTATAACTGATCACATTGAGTGCAGCTTGAGAACATTAACCTTACATATTAAGCATGCTGTGCTTTGTGTTTTTTTTTTTTTTGTTTAAATGTAAGCATGAGAAGGGTTATGTTGTGTGATTGCTCCAAAAGGAAACGAGGCCTGCAGATTCCAGAAGCTGCTCAGGCTGAGGGTTCAATCACAATCAAACAGGAACTGCAGGAGCCTTTTTTTTCCCGTATGTGGAGTACCTTTCAGCATAGTGTGTTTGGTGTGGACCAAATGCCTGTTGGTTTTGACCCTGACATTTGACAGGCCCCATAAGGAAAACTGTTCTTTCAAATAACATTCAGTACTCTGCAAAATTAAGGCAGGTTTAAAAAAAAATGCTGTAAAGTTTTTTTTATAATTTGTTTTTTAACTTTTTGCAAAAAACACTTCCATAAAAAAGGAATTTTATAGGATCAGAGTCAGGTGTATGATTAACCTATTAAACTTTGACAGGCCCCATAAGGAAAACTGTTCTTTCAAATAACATTCAGTACTCTGCAAAATTAAGGCAGGTTTAAAAAAAAATGCTGTAAAGTTTTTTTTATAATTTGTTTTTTAACTTTTTGCAAAAAACACTTCCATAAAAAAGGAATTTTATAGGATCAGAGTCAGGTGTATGATTAACCTATTGAACCAAGCAGCTACTAATAATCATCAACTTCAAATGTAGGTTAAAACATAGTCATTACTGAAACTGAAACAACAGTGTAGGAGGCTTAAACTGGGGAAGGAACAGACAAACTCTGCTACTAAGGTGTGGTTGTTGAAAACTGTCAGAAGAGGTCTGGCTATAAGTAGTCCTTTAGGAGGAATTGCATCCAAAGTGGCACCTACAACATGGAAACAAGGCTAAGTGACTCACAGGAAAATAGAAACTGGAGTGCAGAAAAATAAAAGGCAGATGCTCTGGACTGATAAATTTAAATGTTTTATATTTGGCTGCAGGAGGAGGCAAGTTGTTTGCCAAACGGTCGGAGAACATCACAGTAATTAATGTCTGCAGGCAACAGTAAAGCATGGTGGTGGGTTCTTTCAAGAATGGGGCTTGATTTCTTCAAATAAAGTTCTAGATTTGGTCAGGACCTTTGATGTCTTTAATGCTGAGAAATGCTGCCAGATACTTATCCATCATGCAATACCATCAGGGACACTGGAAGAGAAGTATCTTCGGTATAGGGAACAAAGATTACTGGAAGAGATGGTTTTGGTCCCCCACAGAGCCCTGATCTCAACATCATTGAGTCTGTCTGGGATTGCATGAAAAGATAGAGGGATTTGAGGGAGACTACATCCACAGAAGATCTACAGTATAGATAGTTCTCCAAGGTGTTTGGAACAACCTACCTGCTGAGTTCCTTAACAAGCTGTGTGCAGATGTACCTAGAAAAATGCATGTCGTATTGTAGCCAAAGGGTGGTTACACCAAATATTGATTTTAATTTGATTGATTGATCTGTTCATTTCTATTCTGTTTATAAAAATAAACGAGCACATATGTATTAATATATAACACAATATGAAATTGAATTGTGTGTGTGTGTGTGTGTGTGTGTGTGTGTGTGTGTGTGTGTGTGTGTGTGTGTGTGTGTGTGTGTGTGAAGCGAGAAAAAGAAATCGAGAGTAAAGTGATATTGGAGAAAGTAATATTGATCGTTTTGCCTGAGGCCCAATCATTTGTTGTCCTCTCAACTGGGCCTTCCTTTCAACGGAGGAAAATAGGAAAGCAGAGTGAGAAATTGACTAAACCGCATAATTGTTGTGGCCTAATAGCAAACGGTTATTCCAAATACTTTTAAGATAGCCTTTGTATTCGTATGGCTGCATACTCAAGCTCAGTTCTTGTTAGTTGATTATTTAAATATGCCTTTTTGATACGGTGCACATTGCATAAAGGCATACATTAAGTTTTCTCATTTTATACAATACCTAGTATTATTCAGCCTAGCCTACTAGCTAGGCCAATCATCACTTTTCTAGAAAAATAATTATTTATTTGCCTGATCAGCTTTAAAAGTATTGTCGGATCTCAGAATCCCCTCTAAGACCAGACACCTCAGGTACTGACTGCCCTTGATGTTGATCAAAAATTCCACAGTATAATGTTCATATTAAAAATGTAGAAGAACACAGCCCTTGCACAGAGTTAAATGCTTTGCTTGATGGCTCGATTTTTCAGTCACTAATGCAAAACTACTAGCACTACAGTACTATCATTCCTTTTACTTCACCTTCTTCTTCTTATGGGAGTTTGTCTTCCTCTGACATTCTGAGATCTGCCTGTCGAAATCTCACAAAGCTTGACACGCTAGTTAGGAACGCACTTAAATAAAAATAGCAGCGGTTCTGACTGACTGATAGTCACGGTGCAGTGGCTGTTGCAGGTAAAAAAAAAAAAAAAA
>MU551596.1:3017424-3084023 GCA_024362625.1 Silurus asotus | reverse complement strand
AAAAAAGGAAGAAGGCAAAATCTATATTCAATTCAATTCATGCTGTTATTGCAGCAGAGCTGTAGCAGTTTTCTTTCATAATCCTGAAGGTTACCATCAAGTGAATATGAATATATTATTTGGATTGAACAGATGTGTTCTGAGATACAAATACAGATACAGATAAGAATTGTGTGATTCCTTTTTTTTTTCCTGATAAGGCATCTGTTTGAAACCATAGTTATAGACTGAGATTGTATGGAACTCAAAAGAAAGTTCAAGCAGGAGGTGTTTACTTTTGTGTAGGTATGAATTAACAGATAGATTTGAAGCTTAAGGGACAAACTAGGACAATTTACACAAGAATGTATTGCTGTAGAATAAATTTAAAGCATTTAGTAATTGCCTGGTCAGGGTCACAGTGATGCAAATTAGGCTACTAGTTTGGAAAATAGATCAAGCTAAATTATTTACACATAATGCACAAATAAAAATAACTGAAAAAGCATATTTTTTAAATAAGCCCTGAATTTGAGTGATTATGGTTCGTTTGAGAAACATTTAAGCTCACAGACCACACTGACAGTAATGGTATTTCTATTTGCAGTGTATTCTAGGGGCATTGTGCTTGCATGCATAGTTAATGGAAAAAAAATTAAAAAAAGAATAAAAACGTTTAAAACAGAAATACAGATTTGGAAACAAATTCTAATGTCTCTGTGTTAAACCGCTAGTAGCAGCACACAAAAATGCAGCAACATTTTTGAAACAGGATTTAGTGCCTAGCTTAGAAATCTATGTATAGCATCAAGGTATTGGTTCCCAGTTTTGTTTGTGCATTTGAAGAATACTCTCACAAGTTTAATCTGATCTGTCATTATTACAGCACTAACAAATCCATCAAAGTCGCCACCAGAAATCAAATCGAGATACTTCCCTGAGCACAAAGTGATCAGATTTGCTTTAGGAAACTATCAGACAAAGATGATCAGACACTTAGGTGTGAGTTCCATTATAATGCATTCAAAAGCTCACCACTGAGACAAACCCAAAACCCAATGCCAGTTGAATGAACAAGCAATTTTGTTTTGTTTTTAAGGTTGCTGTTTGGATGCACATTTGCAAAGAATTCATGTTGTGTCCTTAACATAAACATTGTGTTATTATCCATAGTTATGATATAATTATTGTTAGGAAATTTCCTGTGGGCGTGCACCAAGTGTGCCAAACTAATTGTGATCGCTGAAGTAGAAACAAGCATGTTGCTAGTGTCGGCATGTCAAGGTGCTTCTACAGTGCCACCTACAAACTTAAATAACTTGTATAAAACATTAGAGCTTTTCTAAATTGGGTTTTATACACAATCACGATTTTTGTGCAACACCAGTGGTGTACCAGGTACACATTACAGTACTGGAGTAAAAATATAAATTCTATAAAAAGTACTTATTTGCATTTGTAATCAAGTGCAAAGGTTTTTGCTTATGAATGTTCTTAACAGGTAAATGAGGCATTTCAATGTTATTTTCTCCTAAACATAATACAGAAAGAGTTCTATTGTTACAGATACATAGTGAGAGTACTTTTTCTCTACTTCAAGGTACCATTACTCAAACTATGGTGTACAGTGTGTATACAATATATCTACATAAAACAATAATTTGCAATGTGTTGTTCTTCAGTTAAGACTGCGTTCATCTTGGCCACCTCCACTCTCAAGAGATTAGGGGATCTTTAGGCCTTGTTTTTGGCCCCTTCTTTCCTGGCATTCACTCCAGGTCTTTTTGGAATTTTTTGCATAAGTTCGGATAGTCTTCCTGTGAGTTAGTGATGGGTTATTTAAAAGTCTTAAGTCTTTAATGTGACTCAGAAAAACAATTAGTCTCAAAGAATGATTTGTACATTTCCTACTGGACGCACATAAGAAAATCGTTGGAAAATCTCAGGTGGTTATGTTCAGGTAACAAATATTTTTCATTTACATTTCAACTCTTTTAGTATGATTCTTCGTTCTTTTATCACATGACTCCCATATACGCTTCATTACACAGGAAACAGAAGTGGAGTTTATGTTATTAAGATATGTTTAAATTCATTCGTATATTCTGTAATGTCAGTATTATAACATCCGTTATTAAAATACTAAATAAATTAAACAAGGTTTAAGGCTTAACAGTTATCTCTCGTTGACATGTCCTATATAATTTTCTGTTTCTTTATCATTTAGGTATTATTCCAAGTACTGTTTGGAAAGCTATCTCCTCCACTTATCTCACACCACTGAATCCCGTGCTTGTCCCCCTGTCATGGCTGTTTGTAGCTATATTTACCAATGAAATCTAGTCTAGACTTAATCTGTGTTCTAAATGTTCAAATCCCAAAATCAGGCACACCATCAATCATTTGAAGGTCTCCTCAGTGGCTGGACTCCATATGCTTCACTGATAGCCGGCTGTAAATTGTGGCTTTCTCAGCACGTTCCTTTTTGCACACACTCTGAAACTAGTAGCTGGTTTAAAGAGGATTATTGTGTCCTGGTTTGCAAGAGCGCTGAGATAAATCACAATAAGCTCTCATACCCAAAGCGAATGGAAGAAACAGAGATGCGCTCTTTAAGGGTGAGAGATTTACAGCCAACATCCTGTAAATAAACAGATCCAAAATGGCCTGTTGTCAAAATGACAGTGCAGAAAGGAAGCAAAGGGTTTGAGCTTCCACGTGCTCTGTGCTCTTGTTTTTTTTTTTCTTTGTGTACGTCTGTGGTGGGTTTTCACATCACAGGGCCACAGGTGTATGCATGCCTATTATAATTTTATATATATATATATATATATGGTCTGGATTATTCTAAATTGAACAGGTCTGGTTTTTACATATAAAATAGGATGCAACAAGAATCTTGCAAGGTAACCTGTCTCATTAAGATATGATCCAGAGACACAATGGAATGAGTTTCAACCCTGTCACATGGGTTATGACGTGTGGTATGTGTGGGCTGTAAAGGCCATTGATTTGAGCCACAAGCACTGTGTTTCATGTCTATTGATTTTTCCTGGTTGATGAGCAGCAGTGGCAGTTGAGAGCATATTAAAACTGTCATTGTCTTCTTCTATTCAGGACAAACCCCAGTAAACTACCTTCAAAATTAAACCATGCAAGACCAAATCTCTTAATAAAAAAAAAAATAATATTATAAAAGCAAAGAACACTTAGACAATGCATGTTTGAATAAACAAAACTGGAGCTTTCTGTTGTGAACAAGAGAGACAAGTTCACTTCGCAGTGTCTTCACAAAACTAAGAGTTTCTCAGAGGACAAGCTATAAATTATGCTGGGTTATATTTAGCTGCCTCCAAATGTTTGTTTGAAACAGCAAAGTGTGGCCTAGATAGTGGCAAGTAGGAAAATCGGTGCAGGGAAACAAAACATTTTGAGGCAAGCTGAAAAAAAAGCCTCCCTCCCCTCTGACAGTCATGGAGCAGAAAATGCATGGGTTCCTTTTTTTGTTAAGGAGTGTTCACTGAGAAATGTTTTGACACAGATTTCATTTTAAAGTTATATAAACAGGTGTGACAGTGGAGGGGAAAAAAACTTGCTCTACAACAAGAGCTAATTGAAAACATGTAACTAACGTTGTATTCCCAAGGCGTCTGGCAGACGGAATCCGCAGTCGTCTTTGCTTTCTGCTTTAAATGCTTAGCACTGTAACATTTGTCTTGCCACTTATCTATTTTTTTTCGTCCGGACATTTTACAACCACATGTGCATCCTCATACATTCAGCATCTTTTTCAAGCTTCAGTGGTGCTATGATCCCTCTCTCCTGACAACTGTCACAAGCAGGGGAGGCAAAAAAATATGCAAATTTCTGGGGAAATAAATGAGTCTAAAATGGCAACCTATTTAGCTTTCAATGGCCTTAACAACTAATCATTTTGGAAGGAATTAAGCAAATGCATTTCTAAAGCCTAGTGTGCCAACATAAGTTTGTTACATTTTTGCTGCAATGAGCTGTTTAGGGAGAAGTTAGAATTAGGGAAAATGTATTTATTTACTCCGTCTTGTACACAGATAAAATCATGATAATCATAAATAGCATGATGTCAATGCAAATTCAATACATTTCGATGTTCACAGTTTTTACTACTTTATATCAACAGTTTGAAGCTCATTAACACTAAATGGATCATCATCATTGATGCTTGAATATAAAAAACGAATCTAAGGGGAATCTTTTGCTAATTTTCTAACCAGTTACAGTATTTGTTGTTAAGATGATTAGAAGTGAAATATTTCATCATTTTAAGATTGGCCTATTTTTACTCAGGAGTGTAACTGTAGATTGAATATTAGCCTGATAGTAAAAAAAAAAAAAGAGAGAACTGTAAATGGATAGACTTCATGTACAAAGTATAGTGGAGTTTTTCCAGCCATATGTTGTTTTTTCCCAAACTGTTTCCACAAAGAATTGGACAAAATTTTGGATCAGACGAAAGCAAGCTTTATGAAAATATGTTTTACATGGTTTGGAGTGGAAGAAATTAAGTGGCCTGCTATAGAGCTCTGACCTTGCTTTATTAAACACCTTTGGGTATGAACCCAGGCCTCCTCACCCGACATCATTACCTGATTTTTTTAACAATCTTGGGGCTGAATAAACAAGTAAAAATGGTCTCGAGAGCAAAAATCTTCAAGCACAATCCAAAATCTAATGGAACACCTTCCCAGAAAAGTGGAGGTTCTTATAGTCAGGTGTCAATAAACCTTTGTCCCTTTAGTGTCCATGTGTATTTGTGCTCTATGGTGAGTGTATGGATTTGCTTTGTTTGCTTCATCATACTGAGTATGAACCTTCCATCTTAAGTAAGTGCTGTTTGAACGTTTGTGCGTGTGTGTGTGTGTGTTTTCTGTGCTCCTTTCTCAGACTCCTGTGTGCTGAGTGGATGATGAATGTACATTCTCTCAGCCTCCATCTCCTTCATCTCCCAGGAGGAAAGAGCTAAAGGCTGATTCTTGATCAGAGGGCATCAATCTCACCCCACGCTCACAGACACCTCGCACTACCACTAGCCATAATTACCTGCATGTTAACAACACCACCTTCCTCATTAGGGACATTTCTAATCCCATGACACGTCTTCCTTAATAAGAAAATATGCTCGCAAGCAAGCAGGCAGTCTCACTAGCTTAAATATGCTGTTCTTGCACCACGAATAACACAATAACAAGCTCTGAGGAACGCCGAAAAAAGTGACTCGATCCTACTAATCATTCAGGGTACTTTGGTCTAAAATGACCTTTCGATATTTGCATACTGATGCCACTACATCAAGAGGTCCAAAATGAGTTTTAGTAGATTTCATTATAGAGTCATGCTGGGTGATGTGCCATTAAAGTTAACATATGACCTAGCATATAGACAGGCCTTATAGAATGATCAAACAAAATGCTTCCTAATTTTGCAAGACAGCAAGCGTTAGATGTTGCATGATTGCTTCCAATTGCTCTTGGACCATTTCACTGAGAAGAAGCGAGGGAGCAGGATGAGGCTTACAAGATGAGTGGCATCTCTATCACAGCTTTTCTCTGATGCAATGTTACAATAGGAAAGGTCTATTTGTACGTTTCCATAGAAGCCATTTCCCTGTGTGTGTGTGTGTGTGTGTGTGTGTGTGTGTGTGTGTGCGCATCACAGGGTAATGGATGCCATCCCAATTCCATCAGGTTTGCAAAGTTCTGACAGCAGAGCACCGAGGCTGCCCTTTCAGGATAGACTAGTGCAGTGTAGGTCAAGTGGAGAGCATGAGATTGTCATTGGTAGAAAATGCATAAACAAACGCTTTGTTGTTATTTCCCAGCTTCCTAGTGACAGCGGGGACAACAGGGGGAACTTTTACTTACATCTACAGCAACTGGACAGTTTGGAAATTAAATGCGGGTAGCAAACGAGTTGATGTGATGGTTCAACTTGACAAAATGACAAACTTGTAAAAATGTTATACTTTTTGTGAGGTAGGCAAATGTAGCAGTGTATATGCGGGATGATATGTTGGGACACTGCCAGATGTACTAATTTGTCTCAGTGATAGAGCTTTGTGTTTTTGGTATTTTAAAGCCCGTTTTTAGCTTTTGTCTTTCTCCTTTTTATCACCATCATCGGATAGTAAAACAGAATGCACTTATTAGTCTCATCACCCACAGGTGTACTTCCTACAATTTTTTTCGGCGGGCTCCGCTCTCCACTCGCGAACCGCTCCCACATACATAAATACTAAATAAATACTAAATAAACAATAAGTTTATACATTACAGTACTGTAAATTGCTCTGTTTTGCTCTATTATGTAATGAAAAAACTTTCTTTCGGCTTTTCCCGTTAGGGGTCGCCACAGCGGATCCTCCCCATGTTTGATTTGGCATGTTTTTATGCCGGATGCCCTACCTAACGCAACCCCCCCCCATTTATCCGAGCTTGGGACCGGCACTAAAAGTGGCTGGGGTTGGTTCCCTGACCGGGGATCAAATCAGGGCCAGAGCGGTGAGAGCGCCGCATCCTAACCACTAGACCACCAGGGAACCTTGCTTAAGCATGTAATTTAAATTGTTAAATTATTAACAAATCCCAGTATATTGCCCCATACAGATCATCATTCTTTAAGAGGCTTGGCCATGTCTCAACTAATGATATTTTCTAGTTACGATGGGGTCATCAGAACACATTTCCATCATAAATCAGGGACTACCTATATACCACAAACAAAACGCAAGCAAGGTATGAACCAACAAACTTATTATGGGATACATTTGGGAAACAAATCAATAAAAGGACAGGTATGGTAACAGTGCTAGAACAGAAATCAATTACTGTTGCAATAGTCAGAGAGTGATGTTGACAAAAGAAACTGAAACTTGTGCAAGAACTAGCCAGTGATGTTTATCAAAGATTCTTGTTCTAGTCAAAACTCTTAACAATCCTGGTGAAAGAATGACATTTTAAAAAATTAGTTGTTCAGGTGCAAAAACTGCTTAATGAGATTGGTTCAAGAACCTTGTGATGTTGGTGGTGAATACTGGTGGTGAATACTGGTACTACAAAAACCAGACACTGGTGTAAGGTCTTAAAATCACTTCCATTGGAAATGCATAATAATGTTGAAGCAAGAGCATCATAGTGATGTTCACACAAGCACTGATCTGATGGCTCTCCCTGCAGTTTTATAAATTGCCAAAAACAACCCTGGCTTGCTTTCTGGTTGCCTCAACTGTGAACTTTAATGCTATATGTTGTTTTGCAATGTAAATCTCAGTGCACAGTATATGTCTTTATGTAATGATAGGTCAGAAAAGCTAAGCAGAAGGCGCAATCATGTAGGTTTAGCTCGTTCTTACACACACTGACACACATCTTAATACTGACACTTATCGCACTGTTTCAGTCTATAACTACTGTATAATTTTTGTTAACAGACACCATTACACTACTTGGATTGGGTAATTATAATCATGTTTACGGGATCAATATTAGTTCTGTTCGCTTCCCAACATCCAAGTGTGAGTAAAAAATAGCTACAGCAGAGTTTTATGTCTCGGGCATGAAGGACAGCAGAAAGTGAATGGATTAGCGCAGCATTATTCAGCCTGTCAGATGGCTGGCATTTAGCTATGGCTTTGGCTAATGACATAAAGTGTTGTGGTAGCAGCAAAGCCATAAATCACCACGTCCTCGTGAGTAAAGGGACGTGTGCCGGGCCCGGGTTCAGCCCTCGGCTCTATTAGAGAAGATCGGTTTTCCACTCCCAACTCATATTAGCTTGATGTCTAGTAGCATAACACAAAAGGAGGGAAACATCAATTTACTGCTTGGGTTCAAACAATATTTGTTATTCTTTTATGAAAGAAAAAAAAAATGGCAGGGATAGATATATTGTAAAGCCTTTGCCAAGAGATCAATGCTTAACATGGAACTATTTTATCACAGAATAAAAATGAAGAATTATCTAATCATGGAGAAGCTGGTGTTGGAGCTATAATCATCTCAGATGTTGACCTATTTTATGAGTTGCTAAAGGAGCTCCTGGTTCCACAACTTCAACTGACTATACGACTGTAAAAAAGACATTACTCAATCACACACTCTGGTGCTCATGGTATTTAGATTTTTTTTCTATAATTCTTACATTCTGTACAGCATGCGTGGAGACAGTGTCCATTGTGAAAAGTGCCATAGAACTTGAACTAATCCTAATAATGAAAAAATAAATACAGAGTGCCACAAAAATCTCTCTTATCTATCCTTATCTTGAGCTCCTTTGACGTTTCCATTTCTAAAGTGCAAATTCAGTGCAGGCTTCAGAGCACTAGATCTTGGCTTCCACTCAGACCAGCCATCACAAAGGCAAAAGCCAAGCAGAGTGTGAAAGGAAGGAGGGAGGAGAGGCAGTGGAATAGAGCTTGTCTGTCAGAGACGATATGGTTAGTTAGCTAGTGTCTGTACAAACATGGAGTTAAAGCATGCTTCATGGCCAGGACATGATGGCAAGATAGGTCTCCAAGGAGCTGAGGCAAAGATGGATGGATTTGTTTCCACTGAAGGTCCGAAATTCTGTATCTCAGTCAAAACACTGCCAGCATCACCACTTCCATCAGGATGGCACAGCAGAGCCAGAAACTCTCTTCGGTGATTTATTTGGGTTATTTATTTATATATTTTTTTTTAGCAGAATGTTTGCAATCTAGAAGCAAGTGTTGAGAGAAAATATATAGGATGCATCCATCAAAAAGTTAGAAAAACGTATTATGGTTTTGTCATGCTCATAGCACTAGAGACATTATTCTATATAACTTCAACATTCAGGTTGCGTGAAAAAAAATTTAATCTGCTAAATGTCTAAGCACTATTTCAGGAGGAAATATTTAAAGTGCATTTGGCAGAGTTGCAATAAGCACGCAGTAATAAGATAATGAGACTGTGGGTAATGCTGTTTCATAATGGCACCATGACAAAACAATACGGCACAGATCAGATGTCTGCGCAGCGTCACTCCTCACTGTCATCGCCACGTTCCCTCGGCTTGACAGATTAAGAAATAAACATTTAGCAAAAACCCTATTGTTTATAACTGAGCTAGCAGTCTTGGGGGGGAAATCCTGTAATCTCATACATGACAGTTCTTGTACTACTGGTCGAAATGGAAGCGAGAGAGAGAAAGAGAGTACATATGCTGTACTATCAGCCTAGCTCTCAAACAGCATTAATGGCCCATCTTTCTCTTTTATTGTTTTCCAGGAAACTCCTCAGGGGCGTTTTTGCATCCTGCATCAGCAGACATTCCTCAGTCTGTGTGCCACCCCTAAACAATAACTCACACAAATTAGCATATCAAGAGAACACAAGAGAGGCAAAAAAATTTAGGTCATGTTTCATGGGAATTCACAATTTTGCTATATGTGAAGTTATAATCCTAGCTGGCTCTCAGAACGCAGGTTAAACATGAAGTCCTTCACAATTTATTTTATTTCTTTTAAATGAAGCACATAATAGGCATGCTTATAATTTCAAAAGCCTCCTAATGGCTCCACAATTACATCAAAAGCCTTTCAAAGCTTGGGTGAAAGGAGCATGTGGGTCAGGATTGAAGTCCGCATTATCCACCATCTCGGTAGGTTAATACCTTATCTGCTTCAGCACAGGTCACACTGACTTGTGTCAGATGATGCGTTCTATTTCTGCCTTCCAGAGTGAGTCAGAGTGATCATTTCTCTGCTCTCGTCAGGTGAAAATGTTCGATTCAAACTGCCATAAAAGGTCATCAAAGGTTCTTTGTGTAGCTTGTTAGCATTCACTCTGGGTGATGAAAAAATAGAGAGAATAGCAATAGTTTTTACCTTTGTTTTAACTTACCTTCTTGCTCTGATTGGCAGCACGAGTAATGTTGCCCTGTGTCTGACCCTGGCTTATATTTCAGTATGGAACTCGCTCTCGCTTTAATAATCTGAATCATTTGGCCTGGAGGAACAGAAGTGCTTTTGTGTGGAAGGCTGCATTTAAGAAAATACTGCTGTATTTAGTTTCGTTCCTATTTTTTCTCTCTTGCTCTCTTTTTTTTTTTTTATCCTTACCAAACTTTGCTGAAAAGTATTGTTGGCTATGTAATTATCCCCTGACCAGTGCAGCACAAAGAGTAACTGAAGTGTCTTTTGTCTTGAATTAAACGGCTAATTATAAGCTGAACAAGCGTATTAAATGATACGGGTCACTGGGAAAGGCCAGTCCAAGTAATTACAGCAAGCAAAATATGTGGAGGGAGATTTTTTATTTTTTATTTTTTCCTTCCGTAACCCCAACCCCCATATCAACCAAGCTGTGTCCTTGAATTTTTGGATATTCCCCTTGCCTGGGAGAAACATATGTTGCATTGAGTGAAGCTTAAATTTTTCACATGTCCTAGTTCCTCGTGGTCCCTGAGGACAAGCGACTCACTGAACGCAGGCAGAGCTTAGGATCAGTGTTGTCCAAAAGTGCTAAAAGACAGGAGATGAATAAATGATGTATTGAGCGATGCTGATCCTCTCGCTGCAGCACATCAAGTGTCTGTTCGGCAATCATCGCCATTGTTGCTTCGCATCTCCGCATTAGCTGTTCATTCTTATTCTTCTGTCTTACTAAATCATTCATCATTCTGCCTCTCTCTCTCTTTCTCTCTCTCTCTCTCTCTCTCTCTCTCTCTCTCTCTCTTTCTTACACCAGCTTAATTAAGTGAGTAATTCTGCTTGCATTTCCTCTGCATTTTTAAAGCAGTATGGGAAATTGACTCTGGCCTTTTATTTCAAGAGATTTGGCGAGAAAACAAAAACATCAATAAAAAAGCTTTCCAGCCATTCTGTGTGAAGCTTTTTTACATCCCGGAAACCAATAAAGGTTTGCATCCTGTAATAGCCCAAGAAGATTTACAAGCATGGATTTGAAGCCTTTGCATAACTACAGGTAATTTGGTTATATAATAGCCTATAGTTCTTATATAGTTTCAATATAAAATACTTAAGCTCTATTGTCATTTTTTGATATATTGTATTAAATGGAACAAAACACTGTCTTTGCAATACAGTGGTACAACACTATCTAATACAACAACAAAATGCAAAGTATGCAATAAATAGGAGTAAGTTCGATTTGTAAGCACAGTGAATCATTAATCAATCTTGGTGTACTTTAACAGCATGGACGTCACCATTATTTTGGGAGAATATAAAATAACACCAGTATGTACAGTATCATTGTTTTTTACAAAATCCCCATCATGATCAGGAAATCATAATGTGTGACTATATTTCATAATGTTTCAATTGGAAAAATTAAACAAAATAATAATGGCAACACTCTATACAAATGTTTCTGTTAGAATTCCATGAGCCCTCCTGTAAAGAAAATGTGCCCACGATTTGAAGGATGAGCTGACCGAGCACTAATCTGACCTGCTTACAGCTCACTTTAATTAAGTGTTGTTTGGAATGTAATCCATAAAATGTGGTTCTTAAGATAAGGGTTGTCTCTATTTAAGACAATTGAAGAGAAAACCTTTCCAATGAACTTGAATTATTTGATACTGTAATTTATGTATTTAATATCAGCCTCAATAATATTTTTTTGCATGTATAGCCGGTTATGTAAAGTCATATAGCATGGTATATTGAGATCATTTCAGACTGTCAGAACATTTGTGCTGGAATTGTTGCTTCTTCTTTCTTGAGCTGATATGAAGCAAGAAGATATAGAAAGCCATGGGGAGAATATGCAAATAAATAATGCCTGCAATTTGGGGAATAAAAGCCTCAATCTGTGTGTGTAAATAAGTTTTCTATGTAAACTTAGCAATCTGAGCATTATACATTGATAATTATAGAAGTAAAGGTGTGCAGTGACAGTTCATTTTATGTTGACTGGCTGGGAATAATCGATGTAAGAATTAAGTAGTCTAAATGCCCCAGGGAAGAAACTATTACAGGGTCTAGTAGTTGTGGCATAAATGCTGGGGTACCTTCTGCCACTGGAGTAATAATGCCTAAATGGTTAAGACTTTAAGATACTGATTGGAATGTTGTGATCAAATCCGTGCACTGCCAGGGTGCCATGTTGCATCCCTGAGCTGGATCCAACTGCTCAGTTATATCCTGTCTCAACTGTAAATGCCATAAAATCATCAGCCGAATGCAAATGCAAATGTTCTCCCAAATGGAAGGTAAGTGAAGAATTCATGAGAGAAGTAGAAAAGGCTATTCATAATGCTGGTGGCCTGGCAGATGCAGTATTTATGGATAAAAAAAATGTCGAAGGTGGGTAAAGAAACCCTGATGATCTTCTCAGCTGTTCTCCGATTCCACTGTAGGTCCTGGAGCAGACAGTGAGACAGCTGGTTATACACTCCCTGTAGAAAGTAGTGAGGGTTGAAAATGGAAGGGGAGAGGAGGGGTTGCTCTTTTGTGCCTTAGCAGGAAGTAAAGATGCTGCTGGGATTTCTTGGCTAGACAGGTGTTAAGGGTCCCGATGTGTTCCTCCGTGATGTGCACACCAAGGAGCTTTGACTCTCTCCACAGTTCTGACTAGTGTTAGAAAATATGCATAACTCTGCTATGACCTTTCATGAGTTTTCATGAAATGTTTGTCAATAAAAAAAAATAATAAAGCTTACTTTATTTAAAGGGCTGAATATATGAATATGGGAATTTATATATATAAACCTCAACATCTTCAGCTCAGCTACCTCCAGCTCCACCTCCTGTCTTTTACTCAATGCCACTGTCTCTAAACCGATACAACATGGGAGGTCTCACCACAGTCCTATAAACTTTCCCTTTTACTCTTGCAGATACTCTTCTGTCACAAATCACTCCTGTTACTCTTCTCCACCCACTCCACCCTGCCTGCACTCTTTTCTTCACTTCTCTAACACACTCTCCATTACTTTGCACTGAATATATATACTGTATGTATATACTATAGAAATAAATATACTAATATTATACTAATGAATATTCTCTAAATATGTAGACAAGTATGTAGTGTGCAGCTTGTGTAGCAGTACAGATTTACTGTCCTATAAAAATAACTCAACATAACCTCTTGTTGTCTGAATAATTGGCAACAAAAGTGAGTATACCCTAAGTGAACATGTCCAAACTGCATCCAAAGTGTCAATATTATGTGTGAGTACCATTGTTATGTATCACTACCTTAATCCTCCTGCATATGGAATTCACCAGAGCTGCACAGGTTGTTGCTTAGATCCTCTTCATGACATCACAGAACTGCTGGATGTTAGACACTTGGCTCTTCTCTGTCTTTTGCTTAAGGATGCCCCACAGGTGCTCAAAAGGGTTCAGGTCTGGAGACATACTTAGCCACTCCATCCTATTCACCTTTAGCTTCCCCAGCAAGGCAGTTGTCATCTTGGCGGTGCGTTTGTGGTCATTATTATGTTTAAAAATTAGGTCCTCTGGTGGGCTAGTGGTTAAGATGCAGCGCTCTCACTGCTGCGGCCTGGGTTCGATTCCCGGTCAGGGCACCATCCCCAGCCACTCTCAGTGCCGGTCCCAAGCCCGGATAAATTGGGGAGGGTTGCGTTAGGAGGGGCATCCAGTGTAAAACATGTGCCAAATCAAACGTGCGGAGGATCCGCTGTGGCGACCCCTAATGGGAGAAGCCGAAAGAAAGTTTATTATGTTTAAAAAGTGCAATATGCCCCAGTTTCTGAAAGGAATGCCTTCTGCTTAAAAATGACACAGTACATGTTGGAATCCATGTTTCCCTAAATTACCCACAGCTCCCCAGTACCAGCTGCACTCATGCAGCCCCAGACCATAATGCTACCACCACCATGCTTGACTGTTTTCCTCACCAGGGCATCGCCACATAGGCTGGACACCATCTGAGACAAACAAGTTTATCTTACTCTTATCAGATCATAGAACATGGATCCAGTAATTCAAAGTCTTAGACAAGATGTCTCCAGCAAACTGTTTGCAGGCTTTCTTGTGAGCCAGTTTCAAAAGAGGCTTTTTATTCTGGGACGAGGGCAATGCAAACTGACTTGTTGTAGTGTGCTGCATATAGTCTGAGCACTGACAAGTAAACCTTCCACTTCTGTAGCCTCTAAAGCAGTGCTGGCAGCACTCATGTGTCTGTTTTTTTTTTAAAGTCCGCCTCGAGCACGAGGACTCAACAGTAAATCTATACTGCTATTCAAGATAACTACTCTAAAATATATACAATTTTCATTTCTATAGTGTTAACTGTTGATAAGATATACTAAAATAGTTGCTCAAATGTAAGGGGTGTATTTACTTTTGTGAAACTGTATATATACAGGGAGTGCAGAATTATTAGGCAAGTTGTATTTTTGAGGATTAATTTTATTTGAGGATTTAATTTGAACAACAACCATGTTCTCAATGAACACAAAAAACTCATTAATATCAAAGCTGAATATTTTTGGAAGTAGTTTTTAGTTTTAGCTATTTTAGGGGGATATCTGTGTGTGCAGGTGACTATTACTGTGCATAATTATTAGGCAACTTAACAAAAAACAAATTTATACCCATTTAAGCACACACACACACACACACACACACACACACACACACACACACACACAATACATGGCAATTGTCAATATAAATTGTCAATATAAAACAAAAACATTTTTCTTTGAAAGACAAAAACAACATCAAATTCAATGATTCAAATGAAAGTATTTACAATTTTTTTTGGAACCCTTGGAAAACTGTGTAACCCTTATTCTCCTAATGACATTTTCCTAAAGTTTACCAAATTACATATACCCTTATTATTGCTATTTTATCCACTTAAAGTATACAAAATGTGGTAAACTATACAAATTAAATAAACAAAAACATTACAGAACACATGATCACAATCAGGAAATAAGCCAATGAAAGTAGGGGTAGAACTAGAAGGAATCCAAAAATTTAACACATGGCATTGGTTGCCATGGAAACCATGATGCAGGGAAGAAAATCTTGACATTTATATGATACTATTCTTGTTAGAGGTTAGCATTCTCTGGGCTGAAAGCCAGAAAGCTGACAGTTAACATTTTACATGCCTTTGAATAAAATTGTCTGCTAAATGAATAAATGATAATGCCATGAGCTATAATTAATTTATATATTTAATTATTTGAAAAGGAGTTTTGCTAATCATGCATTGTGTGCTATGGTTGTTTTAAAAAACAACACAAACCCCAACATATATTGTGAAGATCCTATTAGTGTGTTTGTGGGAGTGGGAATGTGAATGTTTTTGTATTTGTATGATGATAAATTATCACTTTTTTTCTATTATTAGAAAAATCTATGCATTTTCAAAAACATATCCAACAGTTCCAGATCCATTCCAGTGTTTGACAAACTTTTTCTTGGAAACCTCTCCCTGTACATCACTAATAACAACCAATTACATTCAGTTTTCTCTTTCTACACCCTGGACAATACACCTGTGTTTGTTAATTAACTGATGTGTTGAGTCAGATGTGGTGGGAGCAATAAAACTCCTAAAATGTGCACTGCAAAGGGACTCCTGGATCAAGACTGGGAAATTGCTGACCTCCTGGAAGTCCTTATACAATAAGAGACAAAGTGGCTTCCCTCTGTTTGCATCCCTGAAGCTATTAGAAAACTAAAGATGCTGTTATTTGTGGATCTGAAGGATAAAACACACTGGAGTGGTTCTGTTTCTGCTGTGAAATGTTATATGACAAAAACATGAGCGTGTCTATTTCCTTGTAAAATGGTAGCCCCATCATCCCTGCACCTTTCATAGCTCACTAATCACTCTCACCTGTGACTTATTACGTTTAATTTAGCTTATCTGGTTCACTTTGATGTCAATAGTACAAACTGTGCAGTTACTAGCGGTGTGAAAACAAAAGTATTATATGAATGGTATTTGCTCTTTTGTTGATGCTTGTTTAAATACTTTGTTGTTTCTGGACTAAATGCTATTTGTTCAGCAATTATGTGTATCAGGGACATGCCACAGAATCTATATCTCTATTAATTACATTAAAAAAAGCATTAAAAAAGGGCAATATGTAATTATTAAAATTATGATAT
Source organism: Silurus asotus (assembly GCA_024362625.1). NCBI lineage: Eukaryota > Metazoa > Chordata > Actinopteri > Siluriformes > Siluridae > Silurus > Silurus asotus. The sequence goes on along the minus strand of MU551596.1, from coordinate 3,067,918 downwards.
ATAATCAAATTATCATACATATATAAATTATTATTATTATTATTATTATTATTATTATTGCATATACTGTATATGACCCAAAGCAACATCAGATTTTCTCACCTAGTCCTAAAGGTAGACAGCGTGAATCCAACTAAAGAAACGAGACAAAAATATTAGATTTGTTCATTTTAATGACTGATTCAAAATCTTGATGTTGTTTTGCTCCTTATCATTGAGAAATATAGAAAGTCCTCAAGACTTCACAAACTTTAAGAGACCACTATATATGTAATCATTTGATAGTTATAAATTATATATGTTTTGGGAAAGTCTTGTAATGACTTCTCCATAAAAGGCAGCATGTTATTTTAACAAGGACATCAGAATCAGAATCAGAATCAGAATCAGGTTTGGTTCCAGCTGTCCGTTACCCTCAAAAGTACAGACATAAATAAAAACCTATACATGACAAAACAGACACAACAAGACAAAAACAGACTATACAAGACAATATGAGACAGTATAGACAGTGTGGGTAATAAATAGGGATACAGACCAGTAAAGTACATAAAGTGTGGGAGTGCATGTGATAGCCGATATAATATTTCTAGTCATTAAAAGAGACAAACATGTTTCATGAACATTACACAACATGCAATGTACTGTAAGTAAAATTGTGATAATGTTCAATTAAAAATTCCAAGCTTGTGTTATAAGAGGAAATAAAGTTCTGTTACTGGAAAATGTGTGTAACGCTTTACATCTCAGCTCTCGGGCGTTATTGTCATTAATATATGGTTACACAGGCATGTGACTACCATTGGAAATAACTAGGACTTCTCAGGGTTAATATCTATTCTGTTACATTTACTTTTTTTCTCATATATTGTAATGTCCTGAACTTAATACGTTCTCCACACATATGCCACGTTCCATCTCTGTCACATTCTTTCTTTACATCTCACACTCATTCCCTCCATCTATTGGTTTTACATTTTGTTTCTTGCCTGTCTATTAGGGTGAGTTATGATATTTCTAGGCTGGTATCAAACAATTCACCATGCTTGTTCTGCACTCGGCGCAGGAGTTTAGCTCGGAAAGGGCTCCCGTCGGCAAGGTGACAAATGACACCATCTGATTAATGACATTAATGTCTCCCTTGCCACATCACCTCAATCAGAAGCACGCACACACACACACACACACACACACACACACACACACACACACACACAAATGCTCACTTGAATAGGCAGGCAGCAGCAAAGCTATGCCCCTGTTCATTGCAAGAGCACTGAAAGGTTTTGCCTTAATGTAGCTCCTCTCTTCAGCGTCTAGTATCACTATAGGTTGCACTTCAATAGTATAAATTTCTAATGTGTAGAGATTATCAATATACTGTACCCTTCCCTTTTATAATGAAATACCTTACCATAAATTATATGCAATGTTTTAGGCCATGTTCTTCGCCATTTTAAAATAAAAGCTATTCGTCCTTTGTCAGCAGATAGTAATAAAACAGAATGTATTAGATAGCGGTTAGATGAGAAAGTTCTCAGGTGATAAGCGTACAGCTTTTGATGCTCGGAATAAAAGCCAAACCCACCATCAAGCCCTCTAAGTTATTCGTTCAATTGGGATCTGTGAAGTCTGGCAGCTCCAATACCTCCTGATAGAGGATCTTTTTAAGAGAAGCCATAAAGCATTACGTGTCTGCGCTGTGAATTCCCAAGGACTCTCCCATAACTGCTCCCAGATATCATCTTTAGCAGGAATCTTGGCTCGATCTGCAGGGTTTGATTGCAGCAGTATTCTTAGCTGATTGAGTCAGTATCTGTGCCGTGCGCATACAAGCACCAGGGGTGTTCAGGGTGTAAATCTGTCTACTGTAATACAGGAAATTTTTCTCATTTAACATAGAAATATGCACAGTACCATTTTTCTTATGCACAAATAGATAAACTCTAATTAACATTTTTGTCAGTTATCTGAACTCTGAATTTAGCAAATGGACTGTTAAAAAAAAAAAAAACACGACCTCAGTGGAAACCTAACGCTAACGCTAACATTTTCATAAACTATATGGACATTTTCATATACGATATTTACAAAGGTTTTGAAACACCTGACTTTTCCAGCCAGTTGTATGTCTTCCCCAAACTGATCCACAAAGTGGGAGGCACAAAATTGTATAGGATGTCTTTAGATGTAGTATAATTTCTTTAGATTTGGTAGAATTAACATTTCCTATTACTTGAACTAGGAGACCCAAACTCGTTTCAATATGACAATGCCCCTGTGTACCAAGCGAGCTCTATGAATACAGTGCCCTCCACAATTATTGGCACCCCTGTTTAAGATGTGGTCGTGGACTTCTAAAAATTCTCCTTTTTTTTAAAACAACATAGAACCCAAATGCAAAAAAATAGAAAAATCCAACCATACATTTAAGTACATAACTTATGTAAAGTGGTAAAAAAAAATCATACATTTAGAAAAAAAAAAAAACTTGAAATCATGTGTCCCACAATTATTGGCACCCATAACAATTTCTCCCCCATAACAATAGGTTTTTTTTTATATATATTTTTCTGTAGTTGCTAAGGTTGGTCAGGGTATCTAGGGACTTTTAATTAGTAATTAATTATTTCCTGTTTCCCTGGGGTATAAATATGACGTGACACAGAGGCCTAATTCTTTTACCCATATGTCAACATGGCAAAGACAAGAGAACACACCATTCAAGTAAGGCAGATGTGTGTCGACCTTCATAAGTGGCTACAAGAAAATAGCCACTTGCCTCAACTTGCCGGTATCTACAGTCAGAGGAATCATTAAGAAGTTTAAAACAACTGGAACAGTGACAAACAAGGCTGGAAGAGGTCCCAATTTTTTGAAGTCCACGGCCACATCTTAAACAGGGGTGCCAATAATTGTGGAGGGCACTGTATATGATTTATATGGGTTGAGTTGTATAGAGATGTGATCTAAACAATGTTGAACAATTTGGATGAATGTGAATGCTGCCTGCACCCCAGTAATCCATCATGGAAAGTGAGTAGAAATGATTATTACAGCAAATAGGGATTAATTGTGAAATGAGATGTTCAACAGGCACATACAAATCTGATGGTCAGGTGTCCACAAACTTAAAAAATTGCATAGTTCTATACAGGTATGTATTTGTTTGTTCAAGTATTTAACACTGATGGAGAGACAGCAACTAATGGTCAAAATATTATAGAATGTAAGGCAATACAAATTGTTACTTTTGTTGTCTTCACTTATTGAATACATTTTATTGCAAATAAATGAGATGGTGCAGCACTGATGGGGAATTCTCCACAAGAAAGAACTTTTTTAGAAGTGTTTGCAACTTGAAGGTGGAGACATGATGTTTCGGGAGGTTACTTTCTCCGAGATTTGTGCACAAGTCGCTGAATGTTTGTAGGATTTATAGGAGCTACTGTATCATGGAAACCAGCAGATGAATTAAATAGATTTGGGAATTACGCAAAAAAGTGACAAGGTCAAATGACAAAAAGGATTAGACTTTTTGGTAGTGGATTCTTCTCTGTCATTAACTTTGGTTTTACCCTGTTAACTTCAAGTGAACAAAACTTTAAGTTGTTTGTATTTTGTAAATGCTGCAGTTTTTGTCTAATCAAGTTCACGAGATGTAAAAGTGAAGCTGGTGTGCAAAGGTTTACACCCGTTATAACATTAAAGTGACAACAGGAAATTATGAAGTTTCATAAGTTATGAAAATTTCATTAATTAAATGTAAATATAAAATCATAGAAAGGGCAGAATGTCAATTGGTAACAAATGAAACTTTGGCAAACTGCGGTGGAATAAAAAGAATGACTCGCATTGCACCTTGCTGTTATTGGAAAATAATCTGCTTTATTTTTGGAATACATCCCCGCATGCCAATATGTATTACTTTTCTATAACAGCATGTGTTATTTCTTACATACTGTACAGCAATGGAGAATTTCATGGTGGCTCAGAGATCTTTTCCGGGCTATGAAAAACAACATTGTGCTCAATCCAGAGTTAGATTAGCAAATTATCGGTCAAAATGACATTGAAAAAACAGAGTAGTTTTACACCATTCCATTTCTATTAGACACATTCATCTTGTGAACGACTGTGGTCTAAAATGCTTAGATTATAAAACAAGATGTGGCTCGGAAAATGATTGTTTTCTATTCCTTCCTTTGTTTTGAAGAACGCCCGAGCAGACCGAAACATCTGTGATGAACGAGGGACATTGAGAGTCGAAATATCTCGCTGTTGGATCAGCACTACTCATCCACAGACACATGCCAATGAAGTTTGCTTAAAATAATTGCACACGCCATGTTTCAGATTAATCCTTAACTTTAAAATGTAGCTATATTCTTTAGAGAACAAGGCCTGAAGCAATGCTTTGTAATGATTACAGACAGATGTCAAGTGTTAGAATGGAGAAAATGCCATTAATTACATTGTGAAGGAGTGCTATAAAGGAGGAGTTTTTTTCTATCGGCACAAAACTGCTCCCCTGTCAAACTATATGTGTTAAAGACTTTGGCTTAATAGGTTTGACCTTCAGCACAGTAATGATATGCAAGCTGCATGGTGTGTGCTGTATGTACACAGCTTCACTGTCACACTTGCCCAATTACAGTCATTTTCTTAGACACATAGTGAGCTTAGGTGAAGGGCAAAGTAAACACAAAGCACCTGGACCAGAGGAATCAAAGCCAATCAACAGAATACTAATCAGCTGTAAGAACGAGTTTTACTTTCAGCCTTGTCCTACACACCCATGCACATATTCAATTTTTTTGGTCATTTTAAGACTTTGGATTCTTTTTATAAAAGTAAATATGTATGTATGTATGTATGTAGAACTATATATTATATACACTAGATTTTTCTAAAGCAATTCCCAAATCGAGCTCAAAACTTCAGTTATTTCAGAGAATAATAATAATATTATAATAATAATAATTTCAGAGAAAATGCATTTATTGGTGTTGGTTTACCTGGTCATGACTAGGTAGGTTACTCTTGTGTTTTTTTTTTTTGTTTGTTTGTTTTTTAATTTGTTTTAAATAATTAATATATATTACAAAAGTGTCAGACATCTTATTAGTGAGATCACAATTTTTTGGGGGGGAAAACACAATTTCATGTTACAAATGAGGAAACAAGAGAGTACCGTATTTTTCGGACTCTAAGCCGCTACTTTTTTCCCCACTCTTTGAACCCCGTGGCTTAAACAACGAAGCGGCTGATTTATGTATTTTTCTGGAGTTTTTTCCGGTTTTACAAGCTTCAAGCCAAAAACCTGAACCCCTTAACATTAGACCAATGAAATTGCCGAACGGGTTCAGGTGAACCAATGAAACTCTTTATATTGAATCGCGCTACCACTGAATCGGGCCACACCACATCATAAATATGGATGAGGTTCCTCTGACATTTGACCTGCTGCTCACTCGGACTGTCTACAGGAAATGTGAATCATTCGTCACGCTGAAAACAACCGGGCATGAAAAAACACACTTCACCTGTGTTCTGAGCTGCACGGCATCGTGAGAAAAGCTTCACTGATGGTGATTTTTAAACGCACGACAATGCCAAAAGAAAAACTCCCGAGAAAAATTGTTGTGAAAGGAAGGAGAAAGACAGTGAACAATGACTTTCTTGGTAGGCTACTGTTTAGATACAAGCCGTGTACAGACACTGACTTTTATTAAAGCCTGTGTAAAGTTGATTAGTTTCAGTGTAGGAACCTGCAGCTTATAGACAGGTGCGGCGTGTTTATGCTCAAAATAAAAATCTTTGTAAAAATCAGTGGGTGCGGCTTATATTTGGGTGCGTTTATTAGTCCGGAAATTATGGTAGTGTGTAAAAGCATACAGTAATCTAACAGACAATGGCAGGAGATACAGAACACATTCATTGGCACCTTTTCAACAAACCCAGAACGTTTTCCTAGCATGTGGTTGTCATTGGGGTTTTTTCTTCTCTGTTTTCATTTGGTTCTTTCTTACACAAACAAAACTGAACCTCACCAGAACATTGCAGGGAGATTTCTAATAAACTAATGAGAACCTGTGCAGAGTGTTCTCTGTAAAGTGTTTTATTTTTTATAACTAATGTAAAATGTATGTTCAGGGAACTTTTTGGAAAAAAAAAAATTGGAAGATGGTCTCAAAATTCAAACATACGTTAAATGGATAAGATTATTGCGACATCATATTTTGTTCTTCCCCAAGCCACAAAGTTTGTATGGAAGCATGAAATTTTTGTCTCATTTCAATTTTGAGACACAGACCTGTTATTGCATGACAGTGCTTTGTGCACAAACCTTTAATTGTACTTATAATGTCCTTTTCTTCTTCTAGCTAACTTTTGTGCTAGATGATACCTAAATTTTAATTGGACTATTTTGTTTTATTGTTTGTTTGTTGGTATTGCCCCTTTTATTCTGGCACCCCTTGACATACTGTGTGGCTTTCCAAAGTATCTTACTTCTAACATTACTTCTAATGTACATACAAATACTGGCTTGTGGTTGCTCTGTGGTGATGAACTTGGACAGGAAGGTCATCAGTTCCAATTCCAGGACCTCCAAACTGTCACTGCTGGGCCTCTTTTCAGAATAATTAAGTCTCTATAAGATACTAGAAGTCATTTTGGATAAGGGTGTCTGCCAAATGCCTTGTTTTTTTGCACATAATAGATATTTTTTCTAATATTTACAACGATTTGATTCTCTTCTCCCTGCCTACATTCTTTAGTTAAATTTGTTTACTTGTTAGCTTGCCAATCTTGTCAAGCTTGTACTAGAGACACAGTTTATTAATCTCATCAGCGAATAACAATGCTCGTCATATTGTCTGCTTGTTTGTGAATAAAAAAAGTCAGCTTGTTAGAGAATAATAGAAATGTGTCAGCTTGTTAGAGAATAAATAGCAATCATAGTCAAACCGTGTTGCTTACGGTTTTGTTGATGTTGCTCTTGCTGGTTTACATATACCTGTTTATCCATGGTTTATGTTTGCAATGAATGGAGTCAACTTTATTACCAGTTCTTAAATCTACATGTTTGCCTTGTGTGACTATCTAAACTGTCTCTGTTATTATGTGGGAGTTTATATAGGTAATTGATTTATTTATTTAGGTGTCATTTATCCCTTGTGTCCAGATGCTTCATTTTATGGATCCTAATTATTGCATTACTTGACCACGCATAACAAGGTATCATGTGTCAAGAAATATATATATTTTTTTTTTAGAATGTGTTTATTTATTTAGTGTCAGTTGAAATAAGCTTAATAAAGCAATTAGGCTTAATCAGATTTCTATATTGCACTTCTCTTCACTTTAAACATCACCGCTGTGGCCCGGGTTCGATCCCTGATCAGGGAACCAACCCCAGCCACTTTTAGTGCCGGTCCCAAGCCTGGATAAATTGGTGAGGGTTGCGTTAGGAAGGGCATCCAGCGTAAAAACATGTGCCAAATCAAACATGCAGAGGCAACCCCTAACGGGAGAAGCCGAAAGAAAGTTTTTTTAAACATCACTTATATTACTTAATATTAATGAGGCAGCTCTATATATAATTTTGGTGTCAATGCCCTAATATGGATCTTCTTTGTATTATTATTCATTTATACAATAATTCTACATAGGCATTTTCCTATGAGGCATGAGGAAGCAAAGTCAAGTAAAACATATAGTAGTCACCATGAAGCCAAAAGTTCTTTCGATGGAGAGGAGAGTAATATTAGCAGTATAAAATAGAGATGTGCACTTGCACGTGAGAAATAAAATGGTGTGGGAGCGAGAAACAGATCATAAGTGAGTGATAGTTGTGTGTTGAATGTTGCAAGCATATTGGAAATGGTGAGCTGCTCATGCAAGCCTTGATAACAGCATTCATTGATCCATCTTTCAAATGCTTTAATTAATTTGTTTATATTCTTGGAATAAATCGACATCAGGTCATTTTGTGTCTAATATTTTGTTTCTACATCTTCATTTTTTCTATCTACAGTACTAACCAGTATATATGTATTCTATATACAGTACCAGTTACATGTTTGGTCTCCTTGTGTTTTTTTTTTTTTCTTTATAATGTTTTTATATTGTAAGGTCCCCTGGTGGTCTAGTGGTTAAGACGCAGCGCTCCCACCGCTGCGACCCAGGTTCGATTCCCGGGTCAGGGGACCATCCCCAGCCACTCTCAGTGCCGGTCCCAAGCCCAGATAAATTGGGGAGGGTTGCGTTAGGAAGGGCATCCGGCGTAAAAACATGTGCCAAATCAAACGTGCGGAGGATCCACTGTGGCGACCCCCAATGGGAGAAGCCGAAAGAAACATATTCTTGGACAGTGAAACAAATATGCTTATTAGAAACTATTTCAACTGGCTACTTTCACTGAAGGGCCAGGGCTGATTGGAGAAATTTCTTGCAAGAACCTCAACCCTACCCCTAACCCTGAATTTGTTTTAGAATTGTTCTTTTTACTGATTTAAACTCGTTCCCCTTGTAATAGTTACCACCTTCGATTATTTCATATAATTATTACAATGATTTCTAATTAAATAATTATTTCAAATTTTTACTTTAATATTTTAATTTGTGTTGTAATTTGAAATGTATTATTAGACTTCACTAGTTTTTTTTATAAAAAAAATAGGTCTGTTCCAACTCTAAAGAGTAAATCTATATTGTTTATTTTTTAAAATCTGCTTTGCTTTTTTTTTTTTTTACAATAATTAAATTATTTTTAATGATAAAATTACAAAATATTTATTTATAAAATATTCCTTAATTACACATTTAAGAATTAATTAAATAGTAAAGTTAAATCATTATTAGTTATTAGGTGGTTATAAGTAGTTAATAGTAGACTAAAAAAAAGAAATGTATATATTTTATACGTGGTTTTAAAAGGTTTCGAGACTAATGGTGCTAAATGGTGATATTCTTACAAGGGGTATATCGTTTAACGAATGCTGAGGATGGAGAACCCAGGAAACAGAAAAAGAGGAACGCCAAGAAGTAGGTTTATGGATGTGGTGATAGAAGACATGCAGGTTGGTTTGAAAGAGGTGTAGAGGACAGAGTAGTATGGACACAGATGATCCGCTGATTACTGTGAAATAAGCCACTCTCACCACCCACCATCCCCAATGGTAATAAGAATTTAATCTTATAATGGCAACAATAAAAATAGTCATTAGGCAATGCAAAAGAGGTCAGTCAGTCAAGGCAGAGATCACAAAAGCAAGTCTAACAGCACACAGTCTTGTGGCGATCACATGACACATTCATCTCATTGTAGAATCTGTCACCTCAACATAAGAGCAGCTAAAGTGAGTCTCAAATTTTGACTTTGAACCTAATGATCAAAGATCCACGTACTGCAGAATGGGAAAATCAATGCATGGCTTAAAAATCATATTTGAGCTGATCAAGGATTTATACTGCTGAATGATAAGAAGTGTCAGTTTCTTTGTGTATACCTGTTAATATGTCACTCAGTGGCCTGTTTCATGCAATGATGTTCTGGGTTGCATTTTCAATGCAATCAATTTTCTGTAATTATTCCTTTAAAATAACCTAAAACATATTAATGAAATATTCAGATTTTGCACATCTTGCAGAAAATTGTTTTACAGTAGGTATATTAATTTTACTTTGAGTAAAATTTCCTACATTGATACTACACTCCAACAGCATTTTATTTTGGATGTACACTGACTGCAAATAAAACCACCCAGGTAAAAAAGCAGCATGCATGAAAAAAGAGCAAAAAAAGGAATTCATTTCCAGTACCAGGTAGTTCATAGAGGACATTAGCTCTAAACTCTAATCTACTCTTGTAAATGTGAACCCATCCAAAATAGGATGGATAGAAACTTATCGTGTTTTTCATTAGCAATCATGATCATAGGCCATAGCATGGCTTAATAGACAAGAAGGCAGCAATAGTGAGGGACAAAATTGGGAAATCAGAAACAGAAAACAAGGTTTAGAAGCAAGACTTTGTAATGTGACACTGACACACCAGGGTTTAAATAGACAAACGAATTAAGAATTACAGGTAGTCGTCGACTTACGACCACAATTGGGACCGACAAATCGGTTGTTACACGATTTGGTTGTAAGTAGAGTAGACTATATGTACAATACTGTGAAATTATGCCGGAAGCTGGTAAAAAAATAACGTACTGCCAAAGGAAAGGAAGTTGCCTAATAATTATGCACACCTGATATAGGGTGTTGATGTCATTAGACCACACCCCTTCTCATTACAGAGATGCACATCACCTAATATGCTTAATTGGTAGTAGGCTTTCCAGCCTATACAGCTTGGAGTAAGACAACATGCATAACGAGGATAATGTGGTCAAAATACTCATTTGCCTAATAATTCTGCACTCCCTGTATGTACAGTACTGTGAAATGATGCCGGAAGCTGGTACGCACTGTCGTACGACACTCGTAACATGATTTGGTCATAAGTAGAGTAGACTATATGTACAGTACTGTGAAATTATGCCCGAAGCTGGTAAAAAAATAACGTACGCCGCAGCTAGCGATTGTGGTCGTAAAGTCTTATGGTCGTAAATTGCATAGGTTGTAAGTCGACGACTACCTGTACCCTAAAACACGTAAATACCATGTGCAGATTTTGTGACTTTTTGGTCATTCTAGATCTTATTTGGTCAGTTGTGCATCCTCCAAAGCTAACCTGTTTCATTCTAATAGCTTCCCATTAGCTTTTGTTGGTACTAAAAGACCATAACATGGATAAACCATGGATTGTATGGTTCAATGTTACCATGTTTAAGGAAGGCAGCAAATCTAGTAGGTGCGATCTCTCTTTGTCCTGTGGTGTAAATTTTGACTGACTAATATAACCCTCATTTTGTCCTGTGGGACCCCTTGCACACCAGAATGGGGTAATGATTACATCTTGCACCTGAGTGCAAACAAAGAGTTGCTAAGCTCCAATTATATAAAAAAGGCACACTACATGAGATAATGCTGTCAGGGGCCACTGTGGAATCGAAGGCAAATGTCTTTTGTGCTACTAAATTGCCTTGTGAAGAAACAGCTTTGTTCTAGTGTTTGGATTTCTTAGAGCGATTGAGCACCTTTGGTGTGCCCTTTGACGTCTTTGATAGCAGGCACATGAAAAGCATGTCAAACAAAACGTCAACGACACTTTTGGCAGTCTCTGCGAACCACAATGGTAAACCTGATGGCTTTTACAGAAGAGCTCCAGTGAAGCGGCATCTCTGTGTTGCAGATGACTTGAAAATCAAAGGCCTCCCTGAGACAAAAGGGGAAACCTTTGGCAACCCCTGATGATCACAAGGCTAAAAATTGTCAGGGGTTTACTTTTAAGTGTTGCTGTGGTGCTGAATCCCAACATTACAATTTCTTATTCCAATTTCATCTCTAGGCAATTACAATATTTATAAGAGTGGCCTAAAAAAGCATTAACTCCAGCTCTTTATTGCCTTCTTTCTTAAGAGGTTTATTGTAATGAAAGTGCTAGAGTACTTATGCAATACAATGGCATGAATAAATATGAGGAGTCAGGATTTGTTCAAGAGTAGTCACAGAAATTGCGATTATTGCCCTTTGCAAAGAACACTTCCCTTTTCAAAAAATTTGAAAAAAAAAACAGAAAAGTGTCTAAGATGATTATCAATGAGGTGTGTTCTACCAAATATCTCATTCTGTGACACATGTCTAACACTGCATTATAACTTGCTATTGTCTTAAAGTATTAATCTTAATTACCTATGCATGCCTAACTAAAGTCTGACTAAAATGCTGAAGGTGACCAGAGCATCTCAAACTGCCATGTTAGCAAACTCAGGTAGGTAAAGACATCTTTTAAAATGCAATTAGCATTTACCAATCATTCTTACTTAAAAAAAATACAAAGCAATTTCATGAAGGCCCAAATTTTTTCCGATTATCAATAATGTTATCATATAGTATATTGCTATCCTATATCGTTGATCTCCTTTGTCCTCTATATATCAGTGTATTTGTTATTAAAATAAGCACTTCACTTCCCTTTGATAAACCTTATTAATCTGAATAGAAACCCCAAAATTGGGAGGTTTATTTGAATTTCTAGATGAGAGAAAACTAAAAAGTAATTTCCCAAAATAATTGTATTTACACTAAATTTTATACAGAGAATTACTTGAAAAAAATTGATTTTCTTAATTAAAAAATATAGATAGAGGTAGATTTTTAAAAGAAAAGAAAATTTAAGCTCACTTCTCGCAACTGAGGTCATGGAGTTTGCAGTTGGATCTGGCAGAGGGTTTGGAGACAGTCCTGTCCCTTCCTTCTGCCCCACCTGCCAGATCCAGCACTCTCTCTCTTAAGGTTCGGATGTATGTCTTTCGGTGGGTCCTTCCCCCTGTGCAAAGAGCGCTGCGCTCCACCTCTCTTCCTCCGAGGAGGGGGAGAGTATGGGTGCCCACTATCCTGTGGAGGACACACCCCCACAGCTTCAGTTTGAGGAGCTGTTTGAGGTAGTGACTCATGGCCAAGATTGATATCACCGGACCTGCTGATACAAAGAAACAATGTCCCCTAAGTAAACTGTATGAGCGTTTCTTGGAACTGATGTCATACCTCAATGTTAGGTCTATCTATTTTTCCAGACCAGCACACTGAGGTGAATAGTCATTAAGGACTAAGTCCTGCCAACCAAGCCTCTGAGGACTACCTCAGCTTTGGTATGCAAGGCTTATATTGTGGCCGGTAAGGCCACAATATAAGCCATCCCAAGCAAGTATCCCCCTCAGCCCCCTCCCAAGAATTTAGTGAAAGGGCAAGGCTCGCCACCTCTCAGGAGGCACCTAGAGCTGCGCGAGGGCATAGCCCTAGCTCTAGGCACACGAAAGGACAATCTTGAGAGACTGATTTCCTTAAGAGACTATCTGGAAGCATGGAATACCTGCTGGACGTGTCTCAGTGGGCCCTATGCACTGTAGAGAGGCTATCAGGTTCCTTTCAGGTCTTATCCGCCCGGTTCAACTGTGTGTGTTCCACTCTGGTGGAGCCTGAGCGAGTGCTGTTTATGGAACAAGAAGTACAAAACTTTTTTGAGCAAGCAGGTCCCTTCATTTAACAGAGAGTCCGGGTTCTACAGTCGGTACTTTATAGTTCCCAAAAAGGATGGGGGGGCTGCACCTAATTTTAGATCTACGTCAGCTAAAACGCTTCCTATTAAGACTCAGTTTTAAGATGTTTAACCTGAAACAGGTTGTGTCCCAAATCAGGTCCGAGAACCTTTTTTTTATGATAGATCTGAAGGGGGCTTATTTTCACGTATCCATCCTTCTGTTACACACTAAGTTTCTAAGGATTGCTTTTTGGGGGCGAAGCTTACGAATATCGGGTCCTTCCATTCAGCCTTCCACTCTCACACAGGAAAAGACTGACCCCCCAAAGCCCCCCTCCCTTTCACTGAGATGAAGCATGAGGCAACACGGGGCCCTGTAACAGGAACCCGGGATCTCTCCACATGTCTAAGGCCCATAATCCTTGCCACATGACCTAGATTGTGCAGAGTGGGTTGCCCTTTTGGTGGTCACCACATAGACCCAGTTAACTGCCCTGGCAGAGTGCTGAAATTTCTTTAAGAGTAGTTTGTCAAAGGGTTGTCTTCTTTCAGTCTGAAGGTTTACGTGTCTGCTTTTGTGGCTTATCATGCTCTGCTTGCTGAGCAGTCGCTAGGAAAAAATAATAGAGGTTTCCTGCCAATAAGCATATCCTTAGTAAATGGACAGATCCTCAGTAAATGGATTGTGGATGCTATCCACTCAGAGAGAGAGAGAGAGAGAGAGAGAGAGAGAGAGAGAGAGAGAAAGAGAGAGAGAGAGAAAGAGAGAGAGATCTGATTTCACACTTTGATTTTACACTCAGTGATGGTAAGTGGGTTGTTGCAGGTGGCAACAACCCACTTACCATCACTGAGTGTGAAATCAGATTGCTGTAAAGTCTTAATAAGCAGAAAAAAAAATATGCCATTACATGGAATGTGTCAACAGCCTCTGCAGTCATGGAACCACGGATGAAGCTACATCAAAGTGTTGGCTGAAGCTCATGTGCTCTGCATGCTGTGATACTAAATTGATCATTCATGGTGCCTTCTTTGTTTTACATTGATGAGCTTGAAGTTCACGAGTGGGATACTGAGGCAAGGCTCTAACACACTTTTGGAGGGCTTAATTATTCACCTATTTAAGAGTCACTCCTTGTTACCACCTAACAACATGTATGCTTGGAAATAATTGTACTACATTTATTTACTGGAAGCGTGTGTTATTGCATTATATTGTAAATGCTTATCTAAGCTTAGAGCTAAGTTATTAGCTTTGATGTAGATTCCAAAAGGTTTGACGTAAGACCAAAAAATGGATATTCCACCGAATTACAGAATGTCGTCTTGTTTCCTGCATTTCTCAGCATATGATTTTAATCATTTCTGAATTGCGTCTTTTTTTTTTTCTTTTCCTTTGTACACCCTCACTCTAACCCGAGTCGATTGTACAAAAGATAATATCAATAAGATGCACCTTCAGTGGGGTTTCCTAGGCCATACTGTTATCTAACACCTATGAATGTAGTTGAATCACATTGCTACACAAAGCACATACAACTTTGGTTGCCTAACATGAACTAATTAAATTATTGCACTGTGGCTTTTCACAATAGTAAATCAATCCATTTGTGCTCTCAGGCACTGAAGACCATCTCTGTTCATGTCATTCTGTTTTTTTATTTGGTTTGTTCCGTGGCAGGTGGAGGAAATAGATCTCTGTGTTATGTTATACTGTATGTGGATAAGCCTGAGCTTCTGATTGATTTTCTGTATCGATGTCAAAACTCCATCTTATCTATCATACCAGCCGTGTGATTGTCAGCTTTATACCACAACGCCCTTAAATTTTTAAATCTGATTGGTCGGAAGGTGGTGATAAATTTTCAATAACAGCAATGGTGACAGTAGTGCTGGCTGTAATTCAAGTTGGAGGTTTATATGAAAGCACTTATTTTAATATCTTATCTTTTTTATAGTAACACGGAAAATGGCATTTGGTTAATGATATCAGGAGATATACATGGAACCCGGAACAAACTTGTACACGGATTTTCCAAATCATAAAAGGTAGCGGTCAGGATCATAGACATTAATTATGTTTTAGATCAGCCACGGCACCTCAGTCAGCTATGTCACATATTTTCTGTGCACCTAATTTACTTTCATAATAATTAGCACTTGTTTTTAGCATCGCTGTTCACTCTTTTGTATTTCTTTTTTCCATGATTGTCGCCCCATGTTTCTCATTGAGATTCATATCCCATATTCAGGTTACAGTAAAACCCCGTTGGACGAGTATAATTCCTTTGTGAAAATTGCTCGTTGGTCCATTTGCTTGTACGTTTAAACCAATTTCCCCCGTAAGAATTAATGTGAAAGCGATTAAATCTGTTCCGAAACCTCATTCGATCGCTTATTTCTGTACTTAAAGTATTTTGTAAGTATTTTGCAAGTATTTGTAGTCTATTTTAACAAACAAATACACCACAAATTACTGTATTGACAAAGAAATACATTATTAATAATAAAATAATAAAATACTGTAATAAAAATAAGGATAAATGAATAAAAATACACTTAATTTTAGCACTTACCCATGTGATAGTGGTTCATTGCGAGTGTGAGATGGTGGTGGATGGTGAGAGAGGAAGGAAGTTAGTTTTTGGAAGGAAAATCTCCTTCTCTTGACCCTCTCTTTATTCTTCACTATGGTGGAGCTAGACAACCCATACTGCTGACATGGGTCATGACTACGCACACCACGCTCGTACTTTTCCACTATTTCTTTCTTGGTTTAAATGGTAATTCTATTTACTTTATTTTTCCCCGCACCATCACTGATTTTCTTGGGAGACAATTTTCAAGATTTTTAGTGAAATAAAAATATGACGCAAAAAAAAGTTATGTATTTGCTGCACTGAACAACGAGAGCGATAGAGTGACACAAGATCAACTAAGCAACTGATGCTACCCTTGGCCGAAAGCGGGGAACCGGCAGCGTAGGTTTGCTCTTGCCTTTAAAATTCGCTCTTGAAGGTTCCAAGTATCTTCGTTTTCTCGTACTATTAGTTGCTTGTATAGGGTTTTACTGAATTGTTTATATTAATTTGTTTGTTCATATTGTGTTTATTTTCATTTTAGTTGTTTTATATGGATATAATACGGATAGAAAGATAAACTTTTTCTCTTTCTCCCTCTCACCCTCTCACCACATGCTCCTGATGCCTTCATCCTGATGCCCTACTCTTTGAATGGAAGCCACCCGCTAAGAATGGTTCCACACAAACAGTGTGAAGATCCATGAGGTCACAATGGAACTGTAATGAAGGGACATTTGGTGTAAAGCAGATGAAGACAGATTCTCTTTTAAGTCTGGTTTCTCTCAAGGTTTCTTCCTCATTCACCAATGTGAATAATCACTCAGTAGCAATATGGGACTTATTTATAAAGCTAAAATGTGCAAAGAAAATTATAAAAACCCTGTAAAAATTAAATTGAATTGAAAACAAAAAGGATAAGAATGAAAAAACATGTCATGTTTTGTTATGTTTATCCCTCAGAGGTGTTTATGAAACCAATACATTTCTGGTTTAAACCATGAAAGCTGTAATTAAGCATAGTCCCATTTATGTGATGTCTGTTGAGATGCAAATGTCTGTTATGCAAAAAAATGAGAGCACTAAGATATAGAAATGAGCCAAAAAGTCAAGTTGAACAAACATGCACATTGACATTACAACCGTGTTTTTCAGAAAAGATTATTGGAAAAAAGCAATATTATTGCAATTTCAAACCATTATTTGAATAACGTATCTGCTCAATGGAAAAATGAAGAGGATCATTAGCTTTAATCATGGTTTAAAAAAGGAGATCACAAATATCAGCTCCTCTTCTACTTTTTATATGCATTGGTGCTCCTGTCAGCTTTTGTTCTTGTTTAATCAGGATCAGGTGGACGTGTGTGTGTGTGTGTGTGTGTGTGTGTGTGTGTGTGTGTGTGTGTGTGTGTGTGTGTGTGTGTGTGCATATCAGAGAAAGATAAAGATAAAGCCCAACCATGGGTCTTCATAAAATCTAGCCATGTTAAAATTCTTGTCAGAGAAAGTTGTTGGAAATTCTATAAGCATATATATTGGCTACAAATGTATCTTTTTTTTTTTTTTTTTGTAGTGTTTATGCTAGCAGTTGCATTTTATAACTTGAATTTTATACCTTCTTTTCTATTTGTCTTCTTTACTTGTTTCTCTTTTGGCTGACTCCTCTCCTGGCTCTGTCCTGAAATCTCACCCTGATCATTATCATCACTTCAGCGCAGTTAGTTATCCGGTGTCTTGTTCTGCTGTCATCCCAGACTGTTTATATGCATCCCCTGGTGTCTCCAATGGCATTGTAAACTTGTGCATGTGTACTGCTGTAACATTGCTCTTAATTCCAGGTCTAGTTTATAGTCACTTTCTGATTGCATCTGTTGTTGAGACACTGTGTATGCATTTTTTTATTATTATATATCATTATGTTACAGCTCCCTGCCCACAGATATGATTATAAACTGCAACAGGGTTCAGCTAAAGGGTTCACAATCAGCAACTCTATTAGTTTTACTACAGTGGCAAAGAAGTAGAAGTATTACACTGAAAAATCAGGCAACACTCTCTTCATTCTCTTGATGAGCAAATCAAGTGTCATTTAACACAAATTTCAGGCACTAAAGAAGTCAGACTGCATGTAAAAAGGAGTCAGAAGCCGGAGCCAATCACCAGCAAAAGGGAAATTGAGTAAGAAAGTTTAACAAAGAAAACAGCAGTGACAAATTGGCGGATAAATTTCTTTTTTGGAACTCACTCAGGCAGGATGGGTCTGATACTATAATCAATAGTTGGTGATTAAATTGTACACCAAAAAGAATAGGGAGGTTTTAAGTAGCTATTTGTAGTAAAAAGAGTTTAAGACCAAGTCCACACTAATCCGGATACATTTAAAAACGTTGTTAAAAAAACATGATGCGTCCACAATATCATTGTCAATTGTTTCCCTAAAGATGTAACGCCATACTGAAATTACTGCTTCATATCTACATGTCGTTTATTTACTTTACTTTTTTTCAATACCTAAACATGCGTCATCGTTTTTGAAAGCCTTCGCTTTCATAGTCCACATTGTTTCATGAAAACATTTCTTCTATTTTCACTATAAAGAGCGTTTTCAAAAAGCTAAGTTTTTGTGGACTGCTGTCTCAGTGTTTATAGGGGGGCCAAACGAAAACCTATTAGACATGGCCTAAAATGTGAAATTTAAACAAACAAACAAAAAGTTGTGGATGGATATCGCCATCTTTGAAATTGTTTTCATTATGCAGTTTGAAACACAGTATAAAATTCTATGTGCCGCAAAATGGAAGGCATCACACGGTATTTCCACAATCGGCAGCATTTGTTTGCAGTTAATTCTGCATTGGGAGTGCATATAACTGATATATTTTCAAAAGATTCAGTTGCAAAATGTTGCCAGTTGGATGAATTTAATCAAGTTGGCATGCTGGCCGGCTATAAGATCACGTCTAAACGGTGCTGCCTATAAAATCTTGGCCTCACGAATCACGTGCACAACTGGCTAATTCTGAAAGCTCCCTGTTTTAATTTCTGTTTAATGGAATGCACTCCACTTCATTTTATTACTGTGTAAATTAGACTCTGTTAGCAGCGCAGTCCTTGGAGAGTTGAGGCAACCTGAAGCTATTTGCTCATGCTCTCCGGAGTGAAACACCTTAAAGTGCATTAAAAGCAGGCAGGCGCTGAGGCAGCTCGCCCTGCAGGACCCCCAATCCGATTTATTAAAATGCAGGAGAAGCTGCATATCACTGGACCTCGGAGATACATAAATCATCTATTAAACAAACAAGCTTTCTGCCTGCACTCCTCTCTCTCTCTCTTTCTCTCTCTCTCTCTTATATATATATATATATATATATACATTTATATTCTGATCCAAATATACCAACCTTGACACTTACAAAGCTTTTCACTTTGAAAAAAAATCCACGAAGAGATCACACCCATATGCAATATCAACGAGTCAGACAGACAATAACCTCTCTCTTTTCTCTCAATCTTTCCGATCTTTTTTCTCTCTCCTTCTTGTTCACACAGAGTGAATGGACCAAGACAAATGATATGACTCCCTATAAGCTGGACCCCAGCTGCGGTTGGACGTGGCTTTGAAGTGAAGAGCTTGTGGAGTCCTGCTGCTTCAGCTCTGCCCACGTCCTGGAGAAACCATCAGGGAACTTTGCGGCGTGGGCAGACGCAAAAACATTTTTCAGCAGCCTGGCCGAGCTCAGCAGAAACGAACCCCTACTGAGGAGATTTTCTCTCGGAAAAATGGCTGATCTAGGCTGCATTTGCTACAGACTCTGAGCTTTGTCAGTTCTAGATGACACAGTGTAAGAAACAGAAATGCAGCTTCCTGCTCTAACTGTGGCATTGAGGATTATTGTGTTGTTTGCTAAAGTAGAAGCATGAAACCTGACAATGAAGGAAGACATGTAGGGCAGAAATTGTGCTGACTTTCAGCATTTGTTGCAACACATACAGGCTAGATGAGGCAATTTGTATAGTTACAGTACATCTGCTAGAGGAAACACTGAGGTGATGTTAGCAACATCTCTTACAGCAATAATAAATAAATAAATTCAAATCACTTCCTAGTCCTTAACCAGAAACGAAAGTATAGCATGTCATTCAATGCTGCTGCAGTAGAACTTCCATAGAGTGGAGTGCTCAGTATTAGCACTGATTTCAGTCACTGAGCACAACAAAATGTTTTTATAAGCACAACATAAGCTACTTAGACTCTAGCATCAAGAGTATAAGTAGCTAAGAGGTATATGAAGTATATTTGTACAGCATTGTGAGCATAAAGTGAATTACTGAAAGTTATTAAAGTAATTGGAATTATTTTTTGTTACAAATTGGATGCTAATGTGACAAAAATAAAGACTAAAATTGAATCATTTTGAAGGAGAGAAGAGCAAACGAATTCAATTGTGACACAAAATCAAAACCAAGAACAGGCAATGGGTTGGGCGATCAGCATAAAGGACAAACTGGACAACAGCAAACAAAACAGCAGAAATACTAGCAAGGTCAAATTAGATCAGCAAACACAGGATTGGTAAGATCAGTAAACAGGAACAAACTGAGCATATACTTAAACTACGGGTGTGTGAATGTCACTTTTAAAGGGTGCATGTTAAAGGGTCATTTTTGTAGACCATGGGGTGTAGGGGACAGAGTCTGATAACTGGGTTCGCCTGATATAATGTACAAAATATAAACCCATAAATTGATAGAGAGGAACATAATTTCAATTGCAGTTTGAAATTAAATGAACTATTCAGTAAGGTAAAACACACTAAAAGACAGCCATAGACCCTTATTTAAACATAAGCAATATGTAAATTAATTCCAAAATATTCCAGCCAACTTTCATTCCTTAACCAAAAGAAAATCATCTCCATATGCCAGATAAATTAAAAATCTTCATGCAAAATTCCTATTACAGCTGAACACATTTTTATGTAATAAAATGTAATACTGGTTTTGCCAGTAGTTTGTTGCTAAATACATTTGCTATAAAATAGTAGCGATATGAGATAAGTCTGTAATAAAGCCAAGAGTTCAGTAAAATGAGATGGGTTTTAAAAGATAAAAGGGGTAAGAAAATACTATTGTTTATTTTGCTAAAGTAACATGTAAAGCACTAGAACACACCAATCAAATATTATCAGGCCAATTGTAGTTACATAAAATAAATAAATAAATAAATAAATAAATAAATAAATAAATAAATAAATAAATCGTTTTTCACAGAAACAATAATATCCAAAATTTCAGATTTGTAACATTTTTAAATTAAAATCCCCTAATGTTGGTAGTCATAAAAAAAGGTACAGCTGTAGCTTCTGCATCTACTGAATCCCAATTTATTATAATCTCTGGGTCTAGCTAACAAAGAATTTATATTTCTTAGAAAATTAGAGAATGATTTGGCATTTATATAACCTTAACAAAGATAATGTGCAAATATAGGATTTAGCATCGGAGAGCCAGCTGGTTTTTAATGTTAATTAATATTAATTATATCATTAACATATCATTAATCTGAACAATAAGGTAGTATGTATTATGTGCCTCCAACATGTAAGTTATGTACCAAACAATACCCACTGTTACTGTAAACTCGGACCTTGAGATAACCTTGAGATGTTTCTTCTTTTGAAACAGAGGTGTGCTCTTTCTGAATGACCTTGCAATTCAACACAGCAACACTATTCATCCATTGATCAAGCAAACACATAGTCAGCTGGCCATTCAGTGGGTGAACTGTATTCATAATGCAGGAAGTACTCAAGAGTCCTATCCTTTTATGAAATAAGTGTAGAGGCGTTTTAAACAAAGAAATTTAAAAGGACAGGACAATCCCCAAGACCCTTTCAGCACCGCCTTGATTCCATCTGTCAGCTCCAAAATAATATTCCAGCAGGGATTGAAATAAAAGCCTTCCTTCTCTCTTCTCCTTTCTCCATCTCTCTTGCTGCAGGCACACTGGGAGAAGTTGAGAGAGAAGAGAACATCAGGCCAATCACCACTTAGCACCTTCCCCCTTGTCTCATGCTGTGGCACCAAACTCTGCAGCCCTCTCATGTTTCCAACAAGCTGCTAAACACAGTCCCAGTCCTCCCACAGAGATCCCACATGAACAAGCTGAGGAATGCTACAGCCCAATCAAATCAGCTCAAGGATAATGAGCTAGTTTTAATTAGTAACTCCGTGGATTGGATTAGAACTAATTCTCAGTGCATACTCTTTCTCGAACAGTGCTCCATTATCCAATGTTTATAGAGCAAACATTTTTTTTATGTTCGTTTTCCTATGAGCCTGTCATATTATAAAATAATAAGGAAGACAGCAGATGAGTAATGCTGAAATATCATCTGTGAAGCCCAAACAAAAACATATCATAAAAGGTTAAAATAACATGCAGGTTTATGCCATTAAGGAGTTTAACGAAGTACTTTTAACATTTTTTTCTGACTTGTAAAAATGTGCAGAAGTATTCATAGCTGTTACAATTTTTTACTTATAAGAGGAAGTAAATCTATATATTTTTGACTTACGCTGTTTCTCATGGGATCAGTACCTTTTCCATTCTCCTGCTTGATAATGATCTTTATCCGTCCTATTGCGGATAATTTATTCCACTGGGCTGGGCATTAATAATGGTTTCAATGAGTCACCTGCAGCTGAGAGTGAACTGGCCCATAAAGCCATGGGCCACCAGACTGTCAAAAACCAGCTAGCCCACAGTAATATATAACCATGGCCCGCCTCAGTCAACACATTTTCCTATCTTATTAATTATGGCAATTAAGGTAAGGGAAATATTTATATAAATGGCTTCACTGTCCATGGCGTCAGATGATGTCTACACCATTAATCAGACTATTGCTCTTTGTGTGAAGTGCGGCACTGAGAGAGCTCGAGCACGGGTTGTGTTAATGAATGAATGTGTCTTGCCTGCACTTAGTGTAACCAAAGCACCTCTTTACTCATGAGCCGAAACAAGTACCGCTAATGACTGCGCAGGCTTCAATCATATCATATTTGTGCCATGACTTTGCAAACTAATGACTTATTTGCATTCCATTCACAAAAACATTTTTGCAATTTTTCAAACACAGATGTTCACTTTGTACAGTGCAGGCAACTCCTGAATGATTGGCACTCTTTGTGTAAATTAGGAGAATTGAATAAACAATCATTTAGACATTCATCATTTTCGGCGAGAGCTTTATCCCAGAGAGGGTTGTTGTGGATCCAGATATAATCCTGAAACACTAGGCATGAGGCAGGTTTGGACATGGACACCAGGCCATTGCTGTGTACTAGAACCCTGAGAAAACCAACCTAGAGATCATGGGGAGAGTAAGTGCAGCTACCTCACAGTGAACAGTGCTCAGGATGGAACCTGGGGTTGCAACACTTCTGGCTGCTCCACTGTGCTGCCCATGAATAAACATGTACAATTGAATAACAAATAAAATGTGTGGTATTTTGGACTTCAATGAGGATTTAACAGCTTTGAGACTCTTCCCGTTGTGTCTGTTGAAGAGGAAACCTGGGCTGTTTTGCATGCAAAGCATCTCATAATTCTTTATAATCCTAACTTAAGGCTTATGAATTTCATCAAGTTGTTTTGTGTTTATTTGGGTGCATTTGATGGCAGAACACGCACTGCACGCACAGTCACAGGGAGCACCGAAATTTATAAATCAGTGTGCCAAAATACATTGTCCTTTGCACATCACATATATCATTTCCCAAGATGTCAAAGGTTGCTGTTTTGACACCATTGCAGAGATCCAGCATGAATCCTAGTTGGTGCTTGATATGCTTTGAAGAAGACTGATTGATTTTGAAAACTTTAATGGGTAATTTTGAAACTTTTTATTTAGCCCTGAGTGTGCTTATCCATTACCTGAGTTCTGCAAGTTATCGTATATCTATTTTTTCCCCAGTAGTACGTGTTAATCATTTTGACAAGCATCTTTGATATAAAAAAACTACTTTTTCCGAATTTTTGCATGAATGAATTAAAGGATTTGTTGTTGCGTGGTTTTGCACTTTCTTATTTTCAACTGGAAAATGTAAGTCATTTTATTTTTTATAATAGTATTTATGTTTTCCCATTTTCTTGAAGGCTTTGTTGGAAATAGACCAGCGAATGATGAGCGGCAACCAAGTTTCACAGAAAAAATAAATAAAACGTTCATATGCATTTTATCTGCACAACCAAGATCTTATACAATGAATAGCAACATTTTGTTACAAGATTATAATTCACAACGTCTTGCATGTTCAGTGAATGTTCTGTGGGTCATGCTTTGTACAAATGTAATTTAGCCATTCCCACTTTCTAACAAAACACTAAAGCTAATACTAAAACCATAGCAATAAAATAAGTGGATTGCACAAAAAAAGAGCTGAACTATTACCTGAACTGCAGTTAGAAAAAACTACTCATCACCTGCTGACCAGTCACAAGTTTTCATTAGGAACTGGTTTATTGGCCTAATGTTTTAGATTCTATATTATATCTTGCAGTAAAACATATTTGACAGGAAGCTGTTTTAAATTCTGCAGCCTGATTTGATTTCTGGCTCATTTACTAATTTACTAATTTGCATTTGATATGAATTTCACGCTGGTATGTTAACTCCCGTTTTAATTTCTACTAAAGCTGAAAATGAAAATTTGATGTCTCAGACTGAGCTTTCATTTGCTCCTAGAGGTTAAGAGTATAGTTTCTGAGCTTGCAAATTAGACTAAATTTTGAGACAGAAATAGTTTTAACTTGTTTTAACTTTATCATGTGCATACATGCACACACAAGAATGCTCATTAATGCAATACCTACACTTACATAAAATTATTTTAGTTCTTTAGGTCAGCTTTTTTATAAACAGGGTTTTCTTGTTTGTTTGGTTGGTTGGTTGGTTGGTTGGTTGGATGGTTGGTTAGATGGTTGGTTGGTCGGTTGGTTGGTCGGTCGGTCGGTTGGTTGGTCGGTTGGTTGGTTTCTTGGTTGTTTGGTTGGCAATTCGGTAATTCATTACCCCTTCATATGCACACACACACACACACACACACACACACACACACACACACAAACACACAAACAGACACACACACACTTTTTCTAATAAATGGTTTGAATGAGAAACATCTACCATGACCTTTTCATGCTCTCTATGAGAACAACTCTGTAACTCATTAAATATATTAAATCTTTTTCTGCAATAAAGTGTGTACATATAGTCACAGTTTTCGAAATTCAAATTTGCTAAGGGCATGAGCTTCAACTAAATTACCTGAATATTTGCAGGCCAAATAGGAAAGCAGAAATGAAATGATGCTCTCAACATGCCAAGTGCCTATAGAAAAAATGAAGAAAGTGAAAGCATGAGCTCCTCTGCTGCCCCTCTCAGGAGACTGCTACTAACTACAACATACATTCCCTCCCTCTCTCTTTCTCTCTCTTTCTCTCTCTCTTTTTCTCTCTCTCTCTCCCTTTCTCTCTTTCACACACAGAAATACACACACACATGCCTTTGTTCCATTTCCAAAAAAAAGTGTAATACAAAGACAAAAGGAAATGGACAGCGATTTTAAATACTTGCACTCTGATGCAAGATGATGTTCTCAGAATCCAATACATCTCAGCAACCTATAGATCCTTAGTGTTCACCTTGTTCTGACCTCATTACACTTCACACTCTTGCACACACAAAACAATATGCATGGATAGGACATAATGTCATTTACATTACCGATTTTCTGCAAATATACCAAAAGCAGATGCAGCTTAGCAGGATTATCATGATCCTTTATACATTTGGACCTTTATTGCTTTCCACACACATCACGACACCTATTTCTGACCCTTTTTGGTATCCATTTTCCTTATTTGGTCACTTGTTTTCCTGTTTTGTTTCCTCCTCCTCCTCTCTGGTGATCATTTGCACTATTTATTTAGTTCTCACTCTACTTATATGGTCAATGCTTCCTGGTAGCATGGTTTCTCTGGTGATTGTATATATGCTTACATTAATCTCTATCCAAAAAGAATAAATAATACAAAGTATGTGAAAAAAATTAGAAATACATGGAAACATATATAATATACAACATATATACTGTATATAAATAAAAGTTTTTAAATAAAACATTAATCGATGAATAAATAAATAATAAAAACATAAAAAATGGTGAAAAGATAAATATCCTATATATCAGTGTTCAAACACTGTTTTATGAAAGTTACATGCATAATTACCTACAAATTCATAGCATGTTATTCAATGCATTCATAAAGCTTTATACATATTGTTTAAATAATTCATAAAATAAATCCAGTTAATGGCAATGCTTGTAATTTAATTATTTAGGTATTGAGAAAATAATCCATTGTAACACATTGCATCACCAAGCTGCAATTGCATAAGTCATTATAAGATGTAATAACAGTGATGTAATATGTTATAAGCATTACTTCACAACATTATTTAATACGTTTAATACATTTATTTCTACACGCATTATAAATAATAAAAAAAGGAAATAGGTTTTCATATATATATATATATATATATACACAGCATATATATACCTGTATATTAGTGTATATAATACCTTATGCATGTGTTATAACATGTTATAAAAGTGTTCATTAGACATTCATATACATTCATAGAAACATATAATCATAAAAATGTTCATTAAACTACACATGGTCTGAAGTGCCTGGGGTTGCCATCAGTGCTGCATGGCACATGACTGAATCCTGCCCCAGGCTCATCCAGCTGATCTGCAGATGCTAAATGATAAATATTCATGTTTTAATCTCTTTAAATATTAATGTAATAAGCTCTTTATTTCTTAACTGGATGTGACGGCTTACTTGATACAGAGCAGAAAATGAGCTCTTTATGCTTTGTTATGCCATTACCGAATTCAGCCTACATCGCACTCTTGTTCCAATATAAAAGAAAAACGCAGGGCTGTTTTTGAGGGGCTTAACGACATACCCCGTTGTCTCCTTACATTACTTAACACATTCTGGGTCACAGTAAGTGCAAAAATACTTAATATGCACAACAGTGCGAACAGAATTCTAACAATTCTGCAGTCTAACAATAACAGCAGTCAATACAAAGGGCCTGTAATGGAATTCACAGCTCAGTTTGACTTAAAATTCGTCAGCTGAATGTGTAGTATAGAAAACATTTTTATCAATATGTCATTAGATTTCAGCTGGCAATATTTATATGCACAATAATTTTAATAATAGCAGGTTGTTATTTCTACTGCTGTAAGAAAAAAACTGTGAAAGGCTTTAAGGCACCTTCATTTTGTTCAAATACTAGATGTGCACATTTATAACAGCAGTGGTTTCAAGGACAAAGAATTAAACTGCATCTCTCTTTTTTCCCCTCTTTTTTTTTCCAGGGCTCAATTTGTACAAGAAAGCAAGAGGATGCAAGCCAAATATTTTTAAATAAATCATTTAAAAAAATCATCTCCCATTCCAATTTGTATCCCATTTAGATGGACTGATTTCATTATATTGTTTACAAATACATAATTCATATTTAAAATCTATTTCTATTAAATCCAAATCCACTTCAATTCAGGTCACTATTTTATACTGATTAAATAAAGGTTACAACTGAATGTACAATATATGGACAAAAGTTTGTGGACCCCTGACCATAAGATTCATATCTGGTTTCGTATTTCATTCCACATTTTTCCCCAGTTGCTGTTATAATAGCTTCTGCTCTTCTTGGAAGATGTTTCACTAGATTTTGAAGTGTGCATGTGGAGATTTGTGCTCATTCAACCACAAAGGTGTTAGTAAAGTCAGGTACTGATGGTGAGTGAGGAGGCCTGGGATGCAATACATATTCCATTTCTTATCAGATGTGTTCAATAGGGTTGAGCTCAGAGTTCTTATTCACTCAAGATCTTCGACTCAACCTATGTAAACCATATTTTCATAAAGCTGGCTTGGTGAACAGGGAGCATTGTATGCTGAAACAGATTTGGGTTTCCTAGATCAAATAAAGGGAATGTTTAATGATACTGCATCCAAAGACACCATATTTGTGACACTTGTGTGCCTCCAACATAGTGGGTGCAGTTTGTGGAAAAACTACATATGGCTGGAAAAAGTTAGGTGTCCTTTGGCCATATAGGAATTCAGATAAAACATCATGAAAATGTACCTAAAATTACAGTTATTTTAAAACCAAAACAAAATTGTTACACTTATAGTGAACATCATTCTGAAGTTCAGATTGATGAACTTTATTTTACTGTAAATAAAATATGGGTTTATGATATTTGCAAATCATTGCATTCTGTTTTTATTTACAGTTTATACAACTTCCCAACTTTTTCAAATTGGGTATAAAATTGTAGATTCACACTAAAGGCATCAAAACTATGAATTAACACATGTGGAATTATATATGGAATTATAAACATAACAAAAAAGTGTGAAACAACTGAAAAATGTCATATTCTAGGTTCTTCAAAGTAGCCACCTTTTGCTTTGATTACTGCTTTGCACACTCTTGGCATTCTCTTGATGAGCTTCAAGAGGTAGTCACCTGAAATGGTCTTCCAACAGTCTTGAAGGAGTTCCCCGAGAGATGCTTGGCACTTGTTGGCCCTTTTGCCTTCACTCTGCGGTCCAGCTCACCCCTAAACCATCTCGATTGGGTTCAGGTCCGGTGACTGTGGAGGCCAGATCATCTGGCGCAGCACCCCATCACTCTCCTTCTTGGTCAAATAGCCCCTTCAGTGTGACAATTTTCTATGTCATGAAAATAGTCTACAATTTTCATAGTCATGAAAATAAAGAAAAATCTTTGAATGAGAAGGTGTGTCCAAACTTTTGGTCTGTACTTGTATATGAAGTGTTTCTACATTGGGATTTCAAAACACATTCATACTGTAAGTGTTGCATAACCTTGAAAACCAAAAAGTTGCAGCAAAAACATATATTCACACTGTATATTTACGTTATATACTGTAGAGCTTGTTATATATATTTTGGTTAATTAAATTCAACCTCACCGGTGCCAATAATTCAATGCAATACATCACATGTATATATTATTTAATATTAATTAGTATTAATATTAATATTGGAAATAATCAACCATGAGTCTTAACTTCATGATAATGATTTGATATACTTGTGATTTTTGTCTTAAACAGAATTATTAAATTTTATGCTGGAAATTGATTATTAATCTTTATATTACCTGTGTGTTTTTTTTGTTGTTGTTTTTTTTTTGGACTTTTGAGAGTTTTATCTATGATGTATCTGACTGCTTATCTCACCTTTAGAAAGCTGTGCTAACTGTGTCTACTTTATATAGGAACATAAAAGATGATGCTCTTCACTCGAATTTGTGGTCTATGTGTAGACAGTATGGTGGTGCGATCAGCTGAGCATACAATCTGCAGTGAGCTCCCTGACCTACAGTCTATCTACAGCAAGCAGTGCTGGACCAATTCCAGAAAGACAATGAAGGACCTCAACTATTCAAACAATGGACTATTCTCGTGTTGCCATCAAGGTAGTGCTTCAGCTTTATGTACAGTACTCCAACACAGAGATAATGAGGAAGAGCTTCTTTCCACACACAGTATGAGATGCTGAAACAGGAGAACACCAAGAGAGCTTTTCTTTTTTGCGCACATGAACATCTCACGTAACAATTGCACATGTTGCACACAGCTGCACTGTATTAGGAATTTTTCAGATAAGTCATAGTTTTTCTGCCTTCTGGGATATGTACATGCTGCTTATTTATTTGAATTATGTAAATTCTGTTTCTAAGATTATTGCAATTCTATTTGTTTTTTATTATTCTATTGTTTATTTCTTATCCTATTTACTCCTAATTCCAGCTTGTAGTCATTAAAACAGTAGATTTTACTACACATAGTTGGAACTGTATATATTTATGAACCTGGATCCAATAAAATGAATAATCATGTTATGCTCTATGCATTTGTTTTACATGTAGTGCCATGTTTTTCTTTTTTCTTTTGTTTAAAATGAATAATTCATCATTCTTATTTTAACATATTACTAATACGATGCCATATGTTTCCTGTGTGTTTTTTTCACACATGATCATTTATCTTTCACACAATTAACCTTTAGTGGCTTATAAATGTGATCATTAAAACACCTTTATTGTTAAAGATGTCATTTTACTGCCATGTAAAGTTTTCGGAGGGCTTGTGAAAGAGGAAACCAAAGGCAGGCCTAGGAAAACTCAAAAAGAGATCGTTTATTTCTTGTCATGGTTTACATGCACTTTTCAGTGTTTATGCATACAAAAACGCACCTCCAGTTCTGTCTCTCTACCTTGGCTCTGCTCGCTCTCTTAATTTTAATCCCTCATTGAAGAGAGCACTCATTAGGCAAATTCAGCACAGGTGTGTGATTCTTACTACTTACCTCCCCCAATTCTGGCCCCTATTCACTAATCTGCACTCAACCATTCCCACACATCTGAGCATCACTATTAATTAAACTGAATCATATTTATATGTTAATTCAGGTATAATTATCTCTCTATATAAATCTTTTCCAGTTTGTATACTATTTTACACAATTGTTAAACAGTCAATACGTTTTTGAAATTTGAAATATAAAAAGCTTATGTTCAGTAAGTAAATGTGTCCAATTTAAAAAGTCCATATGGCAACTAAATAAATGATATGTTAATACTTTCCAGTCAATTTTGCATTTGGAATACTGCTATAATGCATGCATCACCTCTACAACCATCTGGGAGTTAAATAAACAAGAAGAGAAAGGATACTTCATAAAATGGACTGCATGAATGCACTTTTAGCCAACCAGTCATACCACAGTGCTTCTGAACTCTGCATCTGATTGGTCAATAGGTATAATTCATTTTCTTTGATTGCATCTTTGTAATTCAAATGTAAGTTTATATTAGCGTTCTAATACATTTAAAGTTTCAAGTATAACACTAATTCACTTGTAATTAGAAACGAATCTAAACTAATTTAGTAAACACATAAACAAAAAGAAAACAGATGATAACATTGTTAAGATTTATGTAAGCTCTTCGTAAAGCAAAAATCTTCATTGAGCTCTCTTTGTAAACAAGGGCATTGTCACAGGTTTGGCTCTGCTACTTAGAGCGAAGGAAAAAGTTGATGCAACTCATCCGAAGGTATCCTATATAATTGTGTGCCTTCGCACTTTTTGCAGCAATAATCTAGTTTTAATAGTCATCTCCTACTTCTTTTCACAAATCTCCTGTCACCTCATAAGTTTTACCATCCAGCAATGTTTATGTTTGTCTGTCAGATGAAGGTCCAATAAACAGTATAATGTGTTCGCTTAAAAATATGTAATATCATATTATTTAATGAACTACAGTACATTGGATTCTCTATAATGCCAAAATAGAAAGGCATTAAAATAGCTGTTTGAATGGAAGTAGTAAAAGGGATAAAAAAAAAAAAAACCACAATGCTACAGAATGAATGGATGGATGGATGGATGGATGGATGGATGGTAGATGGATGGATGGATGGATGGAGGGATGGATGGATGGATGGCTGGATGAATGGATTGTTAGATGGATTGTTAGATGGATGGATTGTGGAATAAATTGATGGATGGATGGATGGATGGATGGATGGATGGGTGGATTGATGGATGGATGGATGAATGGATTGTTAGATGGATTGTTAGATGGATTGTTAGATGGATGGATTGTGGAATAAATTGATGGATGGATGGATGGATGGATGGATGGATGGATGGATGGATGGATGGATGGATGGGTGGATCGATGGATGGATGGATGAATGGATTGTTAGATGGATTGTTAGATGGATTTTTAGATGGATGGATTGTGGAATAAATTGATGGATGGATGGATGGATGGATGGATGCATGGATGGATGGATGGATGGATGCATGGATGGATTCCTCTGCCTCGCTATTTTTTACACCCAAAGCCACACAAGCTCACAAAAAAAAAAGAAAAATGGACGAGCTTGAATACTCATACATCTATTGTTGGAAAACACTCCCTATCATTCTCCACTCATGCATATGCAAAAGTGACTTAGCTAGTGGATAAGATCTAAAATACATTGCCACTGAATATTTAATATGTTGTCTCTTTGCATAATAAAACTGGGATCTTATTTCTTCTACCTCTGTCTAAAGCGGTGTATATTTGTCTCAGTGTGACTGTGCGAGCAAGACCGAGTGTGTGCGTGTGTTTGTGTACACACACAAATCCCCATGCGATTATAAATCAACCTCATGTCAGACGGCTCTCTGTGATTCTGATGCAGCAGCAGAAAATGATCCCTCCTCCTCCCTCCCTCCTCCTTTCTCCTCCTTCTCCCCCCCTCACTGACAGGGAGTTTGCTACAAGTTATCTGGAATGTCATGGAAATTAGCATTGAAATGATTCTGCTGACAGGCGCACGCTATCTACGCCAGCCGCACACAAAACAGACCGCATGAATCCTAATGGCCTGCCAAGAGAATCTCCCAGTACCTTCTGAACGCCTGTGGAAATCACGTGCGTGCACAAAAGTTGGCCAGATTGAATTCACCATGAAGTTGGCTTTTGATGACTTGGATTTATAGAAAGAATGATAGAAAAAGCATGCACACACACACACACACACACACACACACACACTCCCACACACACACGGCCAAAGAACAGCTGTTGCAAAGCTATTTAACGTTTCAGTAATTTAGGAAGAAATTATAAAATGTAAAGGCGTACAAAAGCCTAAAAAAGAAAAGAATTTCATATTTTCTACAATATATAAAATTCAATGCGCTATCCTTTTCTGAACTGAAAACTCTTTCTCCTTTAGATGGATCTCAATCATAAATACAGTGGACATGAAATACATCGAAAGTGTTCTTGGCTGACAGGAGTAGAACCCGATATGGTCTTCTGCTGTCACAGTTCCTTTGCCTCAAAATTTGATGTTTTATTTGTTCTAAGATGCTTTTAGGCTCACCACGATTTTAAAAACTGGCCATTTGTCCATTTCTCTCTGACTCTTAATCATCATTTCCACTTGCAGTCCAGCAAACTTTCGCTGACTTTTTTTCAGGCCTTCCAGGAGACCAAAAGTTTCTGAAATTCTCAAACCAGACTGCCAAAGACCATGTCAGAGGTTACTAAGAAAACATTATTCGCTATTACTGTATGTATATGAATTAATTCATTGTGTTACCTGAATAATTGCCTAAAAGAACAGATGGTCTCTGAGTTTTCCGATGTTACGATGATGATATTGTAAGAATCTACAGACAGTTTAATTATCACATAAATAATTATAGAGTTTATTTGGAATTTCAGTTAAGTCAATCCTAAAAATAGTCTTCATTTAATCATCCAGGGAGAGGCAGCAAGCCATCAAGGACTATTTCTAACCAAAAAGGTGTCCGAGATTATCATTATCTTTTAAACAATACCCTAACCCGACCTGCTGGGGAGGCCAGCACCAGCAAAGGTGTAAATACCAGTGACTGACACCTGCTGACCTCCAGCTAGATAGTGATATCACCCAGGCGCATGTTCCTTTACTCATTTCCTACAATTAATTTATATTTGAAGGCTAAATCCTATATACACTTCGAAGGGAAGAACAGTATAAAATGTCTGGGCAGAGTTTGTTCTGTGTTTTTTTTTTGACTCCGATGAGCCCAAACTACTTCTTGCATTTTGTCACTGCTACGCTGTTATAACCTTCTTCTTCATTTCCATCATTG
This sequence comes from Silurus asotus, assembly GCA_024362625.1. Classification (NCBI taxonomy): domain Eukaryota; kingdom Metazoa; phylum Chordata; class Actinopteri; order Siluriformes; family Siluridae; genus Silurus; species Silurus asotus. Next base: position 3,034,341 of record MU551596.1, on the reverse strand, counting down.
TTGTCCTCATCGTTTTTTTTTTACGATATCCTTACAACAAAATCCAATTTTATTAAAAAATATAGTTTTTAATAGTAGCATAACAGTGTATGCGGTATGCACCTTCCGGACAGTGATTATAAAAAAAAAAGCCCAATTTAAATGAAAAAAGCATGTCTTCCAAACACCCAGTCTCCTGCTGGTAAGTAATATATACACTATATTGTGAAAAGTTTGAGGGAACCTGGTCATTAGTATGGTATGGTTTTTTTTTGAGCATTGCATTTCACATTTAGTCCCAATTTGCTCTTATACCCTTCACTCTTTTGGAAAAATATTTCACTAGATTTTGGAGAGTGCTTGTGGACATTTTATTGATCAGCCACAAAGGTGTTAGTAAAGTCAGGTACTGATGTAGGTGAGATGAGGAGGTCAGGGGTGCAGTCAGTGTTTCAGTCCATACCAAAGGTCATCAGTAAAGTTGAGATTAAAACTCTAGCAGGCCACTCAAGATCTTCCACTCCAAATCAAATAAAGAACCATTGACAGTGCATTTGCTACACAAAGTAAAAATAATGCATTCTTTCTTTCTTGCACATTATCTTTTGGGACTGAAAATGTTGTGTTAAAAGCATCAAGCACACAAGTAAATAACTCCAAGGCCATTTCCATACTCCTGTCCACAAGTCGAGTCTCATTTAGTCCCTCAGACGAACAATGTGCTGGTGACTAATACATTCATGGCTTTGTAATCATCACAAAATTACTACCTTTAGCAAAAACAAAATTGCTGTTGTTTTTGTTGTGTATTTTGTGTAGTAATTTTCTTCATCCAGAATAAATTTGATTGAAGCCTAGTGTTTGGCCTTTTTCAGGGCATTTTGTCACTTTGTGGCAGCAGTGAAATTGACAGACATTTGGCAGAGTAAATGTGAATTGAGTCGTGTATAAAAAAAGCTCATTATGTTGATTTCATTCATTTGTATGTATGAGTGCCTGAGACGGCACAAGCAAATACACCAAGCAGGATTAATGTAAACTCTTCCATTACACACAGTATCAGCAATGCCTTAGCTGTTAATAACAACAAAGTAAAAAAAGGAAGAAATTTTCTCTCTCTCTCTCTCTCTCTCTCTCTCTCTCTCTCTCTCTCTTTCTCTCTCTCTCTCTGAGAGGTTAGGGTATTGTTTAAAAGATATTTATTTTTCAATCCCATGCTCCTGTTTCTCTCTGTCTCTCTATTTATTTTCCTCTCTTTCAATCCCTTGCTCCTATTTCTCTCTGCCCGGCTATGTTTCTTCCTCTCTTTCAATTCCTACCTTTGCTTTCTCACTATCTTTTTTCTCTTCTTCTCTTTCAATCCCTTGCTCCTCTTTTTCTCTTTCTATTTCTCTTTCTCTCATTTATTACCTTGCTTCTCGTTTTCTGTCTCTCTATTTCTCTTATTCTCTTCCAATCCCTTGCTCCTCCTCCTCTCCGCTCATCTATTTATGTTTCTCTCTTTAAATACTTCGATCCTCTTTTTCTCCACCCCTCTATTTCTCTTCTTCTCTTTTAATCCCTTGCTTCTCTTTTTCTGTCTCTCTATTTCTCTTCTTCTCTTACAATCTCTTGCTTCTCTGTGTCTCTAGCTCTCCCTTTCTCATGAATTGAGAAAATTTAAATAATTTTCTTCTTCTGTCTGACATTATATTGTTTGCTTTCTCTTTCTGTCTCCCTTTTTGTCAGCTTACTAGCTTTATTTCCCTCTGTCTCTCTTGTATATCCCCATTTTTTTTATCTTTGTTCTCTTTCACTTGCTTTTTAACTTTGCAATTTCTCCTCTTGTATTACTGAAATAATGTTCTTCCTCTGTCTGTTTGTCTGTTTGTCTTTACCCTTCTCTCTCACACATGCATTCTCTTTTATACAGTTTTGCTTTCTTAAAGGCAATTTTCTCGGTCTCTGTCACTTTTTATTGCTTGCTTTATATCTCTCTCTTGTTCTCTCTCTCTCTCTCTCTATATATATATATATATATATATATGTATGTATGTATGTATAGAATCTTTCTTCCTCAACAAAAACAAACAACTTAAATTATCATTCTCTCGGTATCCTTTACATCTTTCTTTCTTTCTTTCTTTCTTTCTTTCTTTCTTTCAGTCTATCTCCCTGTAACTTCCTACCTCCCGTACTTCCTCACTCCCTGCTAAAAAAATGCATAATTTATTGATTTTTATATATTTTTATTGCACCTAAAAACTGCAAAACTATTAATTGAGATGATCATAGACTCTGGTTTTACAATTTCTGTCCTCCAGATAAAACTGGCTAACCTTGCAAAAGCTACCTGAGTTCAAATCAGAAAATACTGAGCTATCGCTTTAAGTTCTCGTGATCGCTCTTCAGGGATTGTGTTTTCTCGGGTCAGCTGCGGTTGGATTTTGCTGCTTCTGCAACTCTGTGTTCACAGGCAGTTAGCGATGGGAACGCAATTACAGCCTCTTAATTCCTTCACTTAATGTAAGGCAAGTGGATAAATGAAAATGAAGCATCATTCCCATCCTTCCCACACCCCCATGGTGCAATTACACCAAGATGGAGCAAGCACAAATGTAGGCCATGTTGACAAATGATCTCTTCCATGTCGTTATTGCTTTTGTACAAGACATCGTAAAATATTGGTTGTGTTATGCGAATTAGAAATGCTGAAAGATATATCCAGCTTAATTTTCCATCCTGAAGCTATAATCATATTCTGTTGTTCAACTCTGGAACAGCTGGCACAGATGTGCTATAGGAAGTATGTCGATGATTTTGCTGATTGTGCAATCCAGGATACATGCTGTTGTCTAAATCGAGGGACTCAATCTGGACTCAAGTGACTGCACTCTGGAAATTCATTTTCAAATCGAATCTACATTCTTTTTAGCATGCAGTATTAACCTGCAAAGAATAGGAAGTATTATTAGTAATATTTGCTGAAACATTTAAGATGTTCCAGTTGTGGAAATTTGCGCTCATTCTACCACAAGGGCATTAGTAAAATCCGGTACTGATGTAGGATGAGAAGGCCTGGAGTGCTTCAATTCATCCCAAATCCATGGAATCAATATCTATATGGAACTGACTTTGTGCCCAGGGATATTGTCATGCTGAGACAGGTTTGAATCTCCTAGTTTAAGTGTATGTAAAAAGTAATTGCTACCAATTGCTATATGTTGTGGTAATTGTTTGAGGAAGAACCAGACCTAAATTTGCTGAGGGCAGAGAGTATGATGGTGTATTAGGGCGTATTGAACGTTTTGAGTTTAAAACTCAAAACTTTCTAGGAAAAAAGTCAAGTTGTAAGTCGAAATCTTCTCAAAACTCGGAAATTTCCAGTATGATGATCTGGTGATTCTGGGATAAAATAACAAGTATTTCCATGTTGCTACAGCCAAGGAAAAATGCAAGGAGTAATGCAAAACAAGTGACGTTTGTCTGAAAAGTTTTAATCTTGAAAGTTTCTTTTCTCCTTCCATTTTTTTTTTATCCCATAGTGGCCCTAATACATTGTTGTAAGAGTGCACATCCTGTCTGTTTTCCTGATTTTACAAAAGCACAGTGTTTTGTTGTTATAATGAGCATGTACAAATTAAAGTAGACCCTTTACAGAATCGAATGATGTATTGCTCTGATCTGTAGAATCAAAAAATACAGTGTAATTAAAGTTTATTTTAGCGTTATGAGGAAAAATTCCACAAAACGGGTTGGCGCGTTTGTCGACCCTGGAGGGTTCATTGTGTGCATCATGGTGGATTTTAGTGCTGATTTGAGACTTGGCACATCGGTAAAACAATTGTTTACTGATTAAAAATTTATTTTTGGTGGAGTTTATTCATTTATTTTTGTATATCCGAAAAAAGAAAGGACGTCATGAATAAACGAATCGCGTTGAATTTTTTTAAAATTTGTATTTATTTATTTATATTTCAAATAAAAATGGTTAAAAATAATCAAGTTAATGCTGTTACAATTTATTTGTTTTAATGTGTTTTTAATGTGTTAATTTTGACAGCCCTAATGAATATATTATACAAAACAAATTAAATATTTTGTTATCTAATGAATGTATCCAGGCTGAACATCCAGCATATAAAACACAAGCAGAGAAAAGATGATGATGATGATGATGATGATGATGATGATGATGATGATGATGATGATGATGATGATCAGGAATGTTCTCAGTCATGTTTACATCAATCATGTAAATCATGTAAAAACTCTATATCCTGCACTTGCTGTTATTGCACTCTGGTTAGACCCAAACTGCATTTCGTTGCCTTGTACATGTGTAATTACAATAAAGTTGAAACTAATCTAATCTAATCTAATCCCTGACTCCATCTGTCTCATCAACATTAACCCCTATTTTTTTCCTATTGCCTTGCTAATTGTTAGCATACATATATTTGTGTTAAAATGTAATGAGTAAAAGTAAAAAGTTGAAAGTAAAGTAAAGTACAATTAAGATTTTTGTACTTCATTACTTTCCACCTCTGATATATTCACACACAATATACACTGTCCAAAAAGTGACTTCCTTAACCGAGAATGTGCTGCCTGCAGATTCTTTACAAACAAATCATAACAATATTTATTCTGTTATCTTCACTAAGCATTTTATCCTCATAAAAGTCCCAGTGGATCGACAGTCCATCCCAAAAATCGCATTACGCATGAAGCGGAAAAATTGCACCCTAATAATAATTTAACATTATTCTCTTTTCTCTATCCACACTACATGAACAGACAAAGTAACAAAACTGCTAAAAACACTGGGAGCTGAGAACTCGAAATATAAAAGATCGATCGTTTGAGCAGAACAAATATTTTTTCATTCATGCATTCCAACCTTAACATACCACAATGTTCCTATACACGTCAGAACAAAACGAAACGTATAAAAGTCCAGTCCAATCTTTTTTTTTTCTTTTTTTTTGAATGTTCTGTATGTACACATAATAAAATAAAATTCTTTGGAAAGCCGTTAGACCCAGCAGCTGTACATGTATTGATAAGGACATTTTTTCACGCACACACACACGTACACTTGCACACAAAGGGGGGAAAAAGAAAAAAAGAAAAATGGAATTGGCTATGAAAATGTACAGCTTGTTTTCCAACATAGCTATAAAATAAATGTACTTTTAATTATTTACAAAAAACTAATTATGTTGTTACATTGAGTATCATTATAAAAAAAGTATGCAGTAAATATGATCATGTGAGACAAAGGTAAATTTAAGATTGATATAAATTACCATTATACAATTATATTATACAATGAAAGGAAATGTAATCATAATTAATTGGTAATTGGTAATAAACTTAATAACTCATAACATGTTATTAAGCAGTAACTGACTTTAAATTAAGGTTTATGTTCTGCAGATAATAAGACTGACAATGTTAGGGGGATTTTGGTTTAGTTTTTGGGGTTTTTATTGACTAGAAAACATTGTTAGTTCTTGGGTTTTTCAACAAGCCTCATAAATTCTATGGTGTTTTAAAAGCTTTATAAAAATCTGATTCAAACATTATATATACTACTTCTTCTTCTTTCGACTTCTCCCATTAGGGGTTGCCACAGCGGATCATCCGATTTGATTTGGAACGTTTTTACGCTGGATGCCCTTCCTAACGCAACCCTCCCCATTGATCCGGGCTTGGGATCGGCACTAAGAGTAGCTGGGGTTGGTTCCCTGACCGGGGACCGAACCTGGGCCGCAGCGGTGATAGGGCCGCATCCTAACCACTAGACCACCAGTGACCTTAAACATTATACATACTGTATGTTCTTAAAACTCAATTTAACCATGCATGTTAGCATCATCAGGATGTCTGATCTCTTATGATTTTAAGATACACAATATGTAAAAAAAAGTTTTTGGACACCTAAGCATATTTGGAGTGTGCTTGTGGAGATCATTGTGCTTTGTGATCATTCAGCCACTAGAGTGTTAAAGAGAGTGAAGTCAGGTACTGATGTAATTTGAGGAGACCTGGGGTGCAGTCAGCATTTTAGTTCATCCCAAAGGTGTTCAGTAGGGTTGAGGTCAGAGCTCTATTGCAGGCCACTTAAGGTCTTTCACTCCAACTAATGTAAACCATATCTTCATGAAGCTCACTTTATTCACTGGGGCATTGTGATCCTGGAACAGGTTTAAAAAAAAGTTTTTGGACACCTAAGCATATTTGGAGTGTGCTTGTGGAGATCATTGTGCTTTGTGATCATTCAGCCATTAGAGTGTTAAAGAGAGTGAAGTCAGGTACTGATGTAATGTGAGGAGACCTGGGGTGCAGTCAGCATTTTAGTTCATCCCAAAGGTGTTCAGTAGGGTTGAGGTCAGAGCTCTATTGCAGGCCACTTAAGGTCTTTCACTCCAACTAATGTAAACCATATCTTCATGAAGCTCACTTTATTCACTGGGGCATTGTGATCCTGGAACAGGTTTTGGTCTCCTAGAGGAAGAGGAGTCAAAATACAATCCAAATTCTGCATCCAAGGTCAGGTATTTCAGTACATTTGTCGATATAGTGTAGTTTAATATATGTAATATATTTAATATGTAGTAATATTGTGCTTATATAAATAGTGCACATAATTTTTCCTTTATGAATTCATATATTTATGACCTGTCTTTCATCAGTTCCTAACTTTTTTGGAGACAGAGTGCATTTTCTGCTGCGATGCATTAAATAAAAGTTCATTACGCAGTGATAAATTATCTCTTTAAACTCCACTGACGTTGGCTTGATCTCTGAGGTAAAATAACAGTTAGCCCTCAGGACCTCGGGTTTTGATTGTGGAAACGATTCTCATATTTCTAAGCAAAGAAGCTAACCTATTCTGATTAGGGGAGGTGGAGACGGGGTGTGTGGGCTAACCAAGAGGGGAAGGTTCTCTCTGCCTGGCTAAACAGCAGATTTATGAAATGTCCGTACAGAGAGCTCTGTGCAGGTGGACAGAGGCCGCAACAGTAGCACTCCTCCATTACACACCCATTAGTGGCTGTCTCGCACCTAATGAAAAACTCAGTACGCTGCTCTCATACAGAATCACAGCTCTCTGGAAAAAAAAAATAAAAAAAAAAAATACACAGACAATTGGGCTTCACAGCACTACAGCCCTACACTTGTTTGCATTATCAGTGTTTGCTGTTCAAATGTGCCCAAAGACGTCCTGTATTAAAAACGTTGACACATTAACTGTCAGGATTTGTAAAGATCAGCATCTACCTCTCAAACAGTGCAACGGAAAAGCAATCATGAAGTTGAATCCTGATGATGCCACAGACATCCATTCAGGAGATCCAAGAGAGCAAAACTGTCTGTGCTGTCTGTGTGTGAGAAATGATAATACTCTCTCTCCTGTCAATCAAAGTGTATTTTGCAGTGGTGAACAGTAATAAAGTCAATGCATTTACTGTACTTTAGTAGTTTTTTCATATCAATCAGTGTTTGATTCATTAATATTATTATATAAATAGATTTGTTGCTAAGAGTAACATTAGAGTATTTTCATATAAAGTGAGTTGATTAAGCAAAGAGTCTTGTGACAGAATTGTTATAATAGGGACTTTATAAAGATAATACATCATAGTACTTTGGATAAGTACATTGTACTTAAGCAGTGTAGGGCAGTCGCGTTACTAGTAACGCGTTACCGGTAATGCGTACAGTAACTAATACTGTAACAGCAGCGTCGCATTGTAGGATTGGTGGATGAACCACTGTAAACACGAAGAAGACGCACTGTGGCCGTGTCTCCGTTTATTCAGGTCTGTGCGGCGGTAACGGCGAGTCGAGGCGAGAGCAAGACGAGTTTCTCAAAGTGGAAATATTCTCATTATTTCACTTTAGATGAGTATAAAGACAAAAACTTTTAAGTCAAATGTAAGCTGTGTCTTTCTGGTTCGAAGCTCGTATCTACTGCGATAAACAGCAACTCCAATCTGTTGAAGCTCCTCCAGGACCTCCATGCCTGAGGAGCTAGTAGCTAGAAGCTAACCCGGTGTTCTGTTCTACATTGTTGATAGTTTTAATACTTCACCTGTGAAAGGAACATGTTTAAGAGCTCAACACAAAAGCAGAAGCCGCTTTAGTTTTTGATTGTGAATATATTATACAGCTTGTTTTGTTATTTTTTTCAGAAATCCTTGTGATATATTCAGTTTGTGCTGCTCTGACTTCAATAATATAGTGTTTAAAAATTACTTTGTGTTTAGGACAGTTTTGTGTTTGTATAGACCGTAACGCATAAAAGGGCATTAATGTGAACATTAAAGAAGGTTTTTTTTAAAAAGTAACTAAAAAGTTACTTTTAACAGTAACACATTACTTTTTGTTGTAAGTAATCAACAAAGAAACTGAGTTACTTTTTGAATTAAGTAACGAGTAACCGTAACTAGTTACTATTTTTTAGTAACGAGCACAACACTGTTCTTAAGTACATTTGAAGACAAATACTTTTGTACTTTTACGTAAGTGAAAGTTCGATGTACCCAAGTTAGTAAGTTAGTTTTACTTTAACTCAAGGGTGTAGTTTGTGTACTTTGTCCACTATTATTATTTAGTATACAGAACAGGACAGAGAGCTTTTCTACCCTGCTGCATGCTTGCATTTGAACTAACATTGGACTGTATGTTCGTGCTCAGTAGATACCACTAAGTCCTAATTAAAACAACTTCAAAACAAAGCACACGCTCTACCCTATTTGGTAGATTGACCAGTTATGTTTTTATCCACTCATAAATAAAAAGGAACGACTGATTTTGCAAAATCTAGTTGAATAAAAAGTAGGATATTTAACTTTGAAATGAAGGGAATTAAGTTAAAGCAAAAGTCTCCCGGAATGGAAATACGTCAGTGAAATACAGATACGTGAAAAAGCTACGTAAGTACAGTAATGACAGTAAAAACAGTAATAGGAAAAACACCAGTCACCAGGCGACATCAGTGTTAAAGGCAAATAAGAAAAGAATGCTTTTAATATTTTCAAGAAGGTCATATGTGAATAGATAAATTCACTTTAAACGAAAACAGGAAGCTAGACTGAGTTTTATATTTGAAAGATACAAGTAAGAGGAGTGTTCATTAAAGTGTAATTATGATGACATAATAATATTTCATAAGGAAGGCACAAATAATAAGAGTGTGAAATATGTTTTACCTACAGACTGTGTGTGTACAACTGTTTAGTGTTTGTGTTTTACGTTTAGTACCTTCATTCTCATATTATTAGGTAATTAATAAAATGTAATTTCACTAAAAAAGGACAACAAGCAAGCAAGGTATTTTAAATCCAGCTTTTCCTGATTGTAGTCCTACAGCAGAGAGCAAGAAGTGTTGAGTCGGTGATTAAGAGGGTGGACTTTTGATTAGAAGGTCATGAGTTTGAATCCCAGTAACACCAAGCCGACACTGCTGGGCCCTTGAACAAGGCCATTAATGTTCAAACGCTCATATGTATGAATTAAATCATTGTAAGTGGCTCTTGCTAAGGGCATCTATCAAATGTAAATGTAAAAAAATACAAGAAACAAACCCCCCCAAAGAAAATATAATTAAATATAACAAACATATCCAAGGTATTATTCGAATAAACAAAATAAAATCAATTATTCCCTAATTAACTAAGATACCAAACAATTTGTGTTAATACCCCTAAAACGCTGCTATTTAGTAATTGTACCAGAAGATGGCAGCAATAGCAAAAAGGCAATGTGTGTGTGTGTGTGTGTGTGTGTGTGTGTGTGTGTGTGTGTGTGTGTGTGTGCGTGTGCGTGTGTGTGTGTACATAAAAGGTCTCACAAATCACTCTAATCTTTTGAAGGCACAGAACTTATAAAGCAGCCTCTCTTGATTTCCTAAAACCGAAACATCTTTGGATTATAAATCAACTGCAATGACTGCTTACATCACATGCTTTTCCCTTGGTTTTGTGATATTGTTTATTTCATTATTTCTCATTTTAAAACCAGCCACTGTGTAACTCACGGGGTTTAAAAGAAGGTTTAGGATCCATATGCAGGAAGTTTTTTATCAACAGTTTATCGATGCACAGTCCAAAACCGAAAATAAGATTAGAACGCATTCAACAATAAATAGTCCCAATATAATGATTGAGCATATGGTGTTATAATGCTTAAACATATGGACTTAAAAAACAGAGTAGTAAGAGAAAAAGGCAAAGGGTATGGAAACATACAATGCTATGATGGATAAACTAGGCAAGAGTTTGCAAAGAGATGCAGAAAGCTGTGTGCTTATACTTATACATATGACATCATAACATTATAAACGTGAGTGAATAACACTGATTATCTCTTCATCATGGCACCTGTCAGTTGGTTTGATGTATAAGGCAGCAGAGAAAATTTTATCCTCAAAGTTGATTTGTTAGCAGCAGGAAAAATGGGCAAGCATAAAGAATTATCTGTTTCACAAGGGCCAAATTGTGATGGCTAGACAACCGGGTCAGATCATCTCCAAAACTACAGCTCTTGTCTGCAGTGGTCAGTATCTATCAAAAGTAGTCCAAGGAAGAAACTGTGGTGAACCGGTGAGAATGTCGTGGGCGGTCGAGGCTCACTGATGCACATGGGGAGCGAAGGCTGGCCTGTGTGGTCCGATCCAACAGAAGAGCTCCTGTAGCACAAATTGCTGAAGAAGTTAATGCTTCTTCAGCAATAAGGGTTAGAACAGTTTTGGCAGCAAAAGGGGGAACCAACACAATATTAGGCAGGTAGTCTTAATGTTATGCCTGATCAATGTATGTCAAAAATGGATATGAACAGGTCAATTGGAATGAGAGGACATAGTCTCCTGAGTTGTATTGGATGGACAATGTCCTGAACAGCTGTTACAGGACTTTTTTGTTAGGAGTTTTAGATAGTGGTCTTTAGTAGATTGCCAAGAGTTCTGCCTTGGACATACATGTAAGTTTAGATGCTATTGTTTGTCTACCTGGATCTTTTCTTGTACAGCTCACTGTAATCACTTATGTATCCCTTCTAAAATATCCTTGCTACTCCTTATCTACTAATTGACTACAAGAACTTCTGGCAGCTCCTGGAAAGAGTAAACATGGATTGCCTAGAACACACTGGGAATCAGGGAAAAGTGTTTGGCACTATCTTGTTTACTCATGCAGAGAAAAGATCTGAGAAAAAACTCTGTATTTCATAGTTTAACGATTCAACTTGTCCAATACTGGAAATGATAAGCAGTGCGGATACTAGAATGAATTTTCTCTTGTAATTTTTCTTGTACAAACGTTGTATACATGAGCTGTTTGAATATATATTTTCAGGTATTGAAACTGGTATATAGGAGTGGAACATTTAGAGTGAGGTAGTGAGATAACATGCATTTAAAAAATTGCCTATGACTACTAGAATTGTAATATAACATTGTCTGTAGTCTGATTGGACATTTCTTATTGACAGCAGAATCACTAATTCACCAAGGAGCTCCTTATGTTCACACACAGGGTTGGACAGAGATACATCAAAATTTATTTTTTTAAATTAAATACCAAATTCCTTAAATTTAAGTGTATCAAAATAAACTACAGAATACAGCAGCCACACCATATACAGGTAGTCGTCGACTTACAACCTAACTTATGACCATTCAACCATACGACCACAAACGCTAGCCGCGGTGTACGTTATTTTTTACCATCATTTCACAGTACTGTACATATAGCCTACTCTACTTACAACCAAATAAGTGGTGTTACGACTGATTTGTCGGTCCCAATTGTAGTCTTTTTTTTTGGTGGGCATTCAGGTGGTGCACAAGCTTCTCTTTTTTCCCTTTATTATGTCCTCCTTGATTCCATATAATGCACAAGGTAGGATTGATTAATGTTTAGTCATTGGTTCAAGGAGCTCATTTGTGAATTTAGGATTGCAGTCCTGGAGCCTCATGTTCTTCTGCCACCTTACAGCTCTAAGGTTTCCCATTTGATCCTGAGTTAGGGTTACTGTCATAGCTCCGCAAATTGTCTCTGTGGTGGTCTCCTTTGACTTCCAACAGGCTCTTTAATTTTCCTCCCACTTCCCAAAAACATGCCAGTAGGTGGTTTGGCTATTCTAAATTGCATGTAGGAGTGAGTTATTGTAGTGCATGGTGTCTGTGATACACTGTAATTCCATTAAGGGTGTATTTTTGCCTTGCAATGTTTCCATGATAGACTCATTAATAAAACAGCAATTGAGAAAAATGGATGGATGAATGAATGAATGAATGAATGAATGAATGAATGAATGAATGAATGAATAATTGTGAATTGTTTTTACAAAATAAACACAATGTGAGACTTGTTGGGTTTAAATTATAATAAATTCATGGGCGTTCATAAACAGGGTTCATTCGCTAGACCACAGGAACAACCAAGTATTCATACAGTAATGAGCGATTTTTGACCCATTGGACTCTTAGACCCTAATTCAAAATAACAGTATTGTGTACAGTATTTACATGATTTAGCACCGAAGGCACCAAGGATTAGGGATATCTGTATTTCACTTACCCTACTCTTTCTTAAAAAAAATCAGAGGCAGAGGGGCGAATGTAGCCCTGAGCCATCTATAAATAATCTTTTACATCTTTATTCTTGGTCTGAATGTAAAAGGTCTATTACAAGGTCAAAATACGATGCGGAAATGTGCACTTCTTTATTCTTGGATTAAAGGGTTCTGTTTTTCCTTGAGATCAAGGGACGTGCTTGGCCAGCCAGGAAAACCCAGAACAACAGGCCTGCTTGAAGTATTGCAGACATGGAGATATATTTAATATGAAGCAGTTATGGATTTAGGAATATGGTGCTTTTTACTACTTTTCAAATAGCAAATTGATTTACCATGTAAAGCATGGATGCTAAGGGGGTCAGTGCACAGGGATGAGAGGGAAATTAATCTCTAAAAAAGACAACCAGTCAGATCTCTTGTTGCAGTGAGGTGTAATGTCCTGTGGTGGTGTGTTGCCTATATAACCTTGGATCATTAAATTGCTGCATTTGACCGACCTGCAACCATTCGACTTATGACATTTCGGAGATACGACGGTTACCTTAGACGAAAAAAAAAAATTTAATAAATAAAATTATATTTGCTTTACTTATACTATGTAAAAAGTGAATGTTTTTACAGTGCCTCTTAATGTCTGCGTCAGAACGCATCATAGAATAGTCACTCTTCTCGACTTATGACCCGATGGACTGTTTTTTCGGTGCCTGTCTACATCATAAGTCTACCTGTATAATCAAATAGACTTTACATAGTGATTAATATAGCTGATTGCATATGCTAAACACCATCATCCCCACTGTTGAATTGATTCTTACTATGTTCTGAATTAACACACAGGGTGATTTGTGTTGAATGTACTTGTTATAATGTGTGTGTTTATTTAAGACTGCATATGTTCATTCAACATGTGATATTTCACTGTGTATCCTACATGTCCTTCAATAGATTAATGACTTAAGGACTAATTAAGGTTTGTGTTATTGTTTAAACGAATTTGCAGCAAGAGATGAGAAGTGTGTTGTCCCCACACAGCCTGAAATAACTTGTTCAGGGTTCATTTAACCGAGTGTTTATTTATATCCAAATGAACATATATGAGCAGTGTAAGAGTTAATTAATTACTGTGGAATAACACGCATAAACACACAACACATATAGTACAGGCATTGCAATTTAATGTCTGGCTACCAACCTGCCAGCTGTATACTACACTAACCGGCCACTTTATTAGGTATACCTTACTAGTACCGGGTTGGACTCCCTTTTGCCTTGAGAAGTGCCTTAATCGTTCGTGGCATAGATTCAACAAGGTACTGGAAACATTCTTTAGAGATTTTGGTCCATATTGACATGATAGCAGATTTGTCGGCTGCACATCCATGATGGGAATCTCCCGTTCCACCACATCCGCCTCAAGGTTCGACGTGTGTTCAGAGATGCTCTTCTGCATACCTCGGTTGTAATGAGTGGTTATTTGAGTTACTGTTGCTTTTCTATCAGCTCGAACCAGTCTGGCAATTTTACTCTGACCTCTGGCATCAACAAGGCATTTGTGCCCACAGAACTGCTGCTCACTGAATATTTTTTTCTTTTTCGGACCATTCTCTGTAAACCCCGTGAAAATCCCGTAAAAATCCCAGTAGATCAGCAGTTTTTGAAATACTCGGACCAGCCCGTCTGGCACCAACAACCATGCCACGTTTAAAGTCACTTAAATCACCTTTCTTTCCCATTCTGGCACTCAGTTTAAACTGCAGCAGATCGTCTTGACCATGTCTACATGCCTAAATGCATTGAGTTGCTGCCATGTGATTGGCTGATTACAAATTCGCGTTAACAAACAGTTGGACAGGTGTACATAATAAAGTGTCTGTTGAGTGTATGTTCCGTAAGGACTTATGGGAAATGTATCAGTAGGCTATCCATGATGCTCCGGGATGGGGAAATTCTCTCCCCATCCCGAGGCATCCTGAGGTTGGCCAGCTCCAGTCACGTCCCACCTCATGAAGATTATGGACCTTTGAAGAAGTAGATGCCGAACTCGCAAACATTCCGAACCATCCAGTGTCAATTGGATCCCACTACATGTGTGGTTTTGACATTGGACCTCCTGGAGTGTTTAAAGGCTCTGACATGGAGAAGCTGATGCTGGTTCTGTGATGATCACAAATGTTGAGCTCATAAAACTACGCACTACTAACCATATAGACTGTTTGAGACTGCAGAAAGAACATTAATTATAATCTTGTACTCCAGTAATCATGTTAGTTCTCACTGTCCAGTGTTCTGTATTGTTGAAAGATTTATGATCACACTCTTGATGTCACCCAATGAGGATGGGTTCCCCTTTTGAGTCTGGTTCCTCTCAAGGTTTCTTCCTCATTACATCTAAGGGAGTTTTTCCTTGCCACAGTCACCACGGCTGCTCATCAGGGATAAATGCACACCGTTCACCTTCACTGATTGATTTCTGTAAAGCTGCTTTGAGACAATGTCTGTTGTAAAAAACGCTATAGAAATAAACTTGACTTGACTTGACGTCTACTCATAGTCTCTGTGTACCTGCTTATTTCGAATTATTTCTATTTTGTTGATGTGGATGCATGTCAACTAGACAATGCTGAAGAAAAAAGTTGCTTTAAGAGTGACAAAAAAGAAATTAAATGTTTTTTTATTCCAACTGCTGGAGTTTGGCAGTGGTTAAGCAGTGAAAGCAGATACTCAGTGCCATTGCCTAGTTATCTTAAACAAGCTAAACAATGATATGCAGTAGCTTTGAAGAAAAAAAAACTAAACAATACTGTTTAAACTGATTGATTTAAATGTTTCTCAGCTAAATTTCCTTCCTAGTCCACTCATACGGTGTGCTTCTGTATTGCGTTCCACTAGTAACTGATGGGTCAACAGGTCACACTAAATGTAAAGTGTTTAAATAAAATCTTTTTTTTAAATACTGAAATCACGATGAATTAACTTTTGTTTCTGTTTATAAAGGTATTCTTTAGGAGCACAAATTCTTGCACATAGTAGGACCAAGATATTTTCCTGTAGCATGTAGGGAAGCCTATAGATTGCTGCACGCTCTCTACTGTAAGGTTGTAAGGCAGGGCAAAAAATGCACTTCGTTATGCTTTCTAATATGTGATGGGAACCTAAAACACATTTTATGAATCTTTTTGCCCATGTAAAGGGCATGTGAAGTTATCTCTTCTGTACGCTTACCCTAAAGAGCAATTTATCATGTTTTATTTGTTGCATCTGTACACACACAAGTATTTACAACTAGAGCAAATAAACCTGTGACTTTGGAAGGTGGGAGGAAATTGGATCACTTGGAGGCATCCCACATAGAGCCACAAAGCTCTTAGATAATAACTCTACTATCAGTGGCACCTTACAAACATCAAAGCTGTTTAAATTGTATATGGATTACTTTCATTTTTCAAAGGAAGTGATTATAAAAATACGTCTACTCATGAATACATGATCAGATTTGAGTACTTATTACTATCATTACTAATGAATAATAATATCAATATTATTAACATCAGGTCAGTGAATACGAATATTCATGACTATGACTATCTATTTACAGATGCCCTTTTCCAATTACAATTCTCTCATTTATACATCTGAGGGTTAAGGATCTCGCTCAAGAACCCAGCAACTGCAACTTAGTAGTGCTAAGATTGAACTCCCAACCTTCTAATCAAAAGTCTAGTATCTTAAACACTGATCTACCACATCCTAAAAAAAAACTATAATTCATTGAGAAAATGAAAAATAGCACTGATTCATGTTAGACACACAAGACTCATAGCTCGTGTCTAGGGATCTATTTCCACATCTAACTGATTTGCCTAGTTCAGGTGTGAAGGAGTGTATCATGCCCTGTAAAAGACTGGTATCCTATTCAATGTGTATTCCTGCCGTAAATCCAGGATTCCCATTAGCTTTAGATATACGGTGACCCTTGCCTGGATTGATTGTTTACTAAAAACAAATAATTTTGAGAATGAAAATCACTTAGGATGTGTTTGATAGTCCCTCTGGAATAATACAATTGGCTGCAAACACAAGCGCATTTTACTGATTTCACATCTTGTTGCTTTTAGTTACATCAGATTTGCCTGTAAGATCACTCCCTCCCTCCCAATATAACCAAGTTTCAAATGCAAGAACTCAGAGAAACATACAAACAGCAACAGTTAATCACGAGTTCTCAAGCTCAACAACTGAGTAGCAGTGCAATCTTCACAATGAGGATGAATCAGGGTTCATGCGAGTTATCACGTTGAAATGTTATAATCGATTGACGGCCTATATATATATATATATATATATTGTATAAAATACAGGATAATACAC
>MU551596.1:2984924-3012424 GCA_024362625.1 Silurus asotus | reverse complement strand
AGTGCGCAAGAAAAGTATGACTTATATTACATTGTCTGCAATCAATCAGTCACCTCTAGAAGGAACACCCCAGTGGTTGTAGTGGAATACGTGCAAAAGGACACGTTTTAGGTTCATCAGTGAAATGGTTAAGATGCTACCTGTTTGCTGTATGAGACAAACAAATGCTCTGGTTTTCTTACTTTTTATTTAGGTGTTGATTATTTATTTGTCTGTTTATAAATGCTAGTTTTCATCGTTATTTCAATACCTAGTACATCTGCAACACTCAGCACCCAATTTACAGCATACACCACATTTTTGAATAATTATACTAAAGAAACACTGCATTAAAAACTGATACAAAAATTAAAGTAAAATAAGGTGTGAAATGAAGTCGTTAATTTTAAAATTCTTCCTGGTTCCATGAGAACCTGTAAGGATTGGGTTTAAATTTTCGTTTTCTACGACATACCTGGTACTTTTACCTACTGTTAAATCACAACCAACCTTTTGTCTGCGTCATATTTTGCAGAAATTCATATCACTATGCGGATTTCCATAGATTTATTCGTTCCCAAAATCTTATTAAAACCTTACATCGAGCAGTTTTAAGTCATATTCACATCCACATTCATATAGGTTTTATGCATGTTTTAAGAGCATCCTGACATTTTGTTCATGAAATATTAGTGGAATAACAATAATTATTTATGCAATCAATTTATACAATTTATTTTCAATTTAAATGTTCGACATTCAGCATCTTCTTGTTGCTGTTGATGAAAGCTAGTCTGCTACCTTTCATAAAACATAAACACATTTTTATTTTAAACCTCTTTGCTTTCGAAGATTTTGTTTGAACACAAGCGTTTTCAAATAGTTTCATACATTCAATATCAATGAACTTAATTCATATCATAATAGAGGCTCTGCTAGCACCCATTTCAGCTTATCGAGAGGCCCATAGATATCTGTGCAAAGATCACTTCCTACACAATAGCTATGAATCAAGAAGGGTGAGGGCAAGCATGTGTTTCCTCTGAGACCCATGAAGACACCTGTCATATTTATTTATTCCTGTTGCTCATGATCATACTAATTCTCATTCCCATGAGATCTTGTTTATTGCTATTTGATTGGATATCCAAACTTACCCAAACTACTCTAGATGTACAATATGGCAACAATATTTTATATTATATTGTATTGTATTATAATACATATTATTGTATTGCTATCCCTACTGTATATAACACTATTTACTGCACAATATGATGGTAAAATAGAACATGGTAAAATATAAAAATGCAACATTATTCTGACCATAATAATTGTGAATTTTTAAATTGTTCATCAAACAACAATCAAACAGATTTAAATAAAAATATCATTTATAGATCCATAACATTCATAAAAAAAAAAAAAACTCCACTATAAATATTCAATATTTTCCTGTATTTATATGAGGAAAGTAATGGGTTAAGCACCTCTGTGTTCCAATCAGGAGCATGTAATTTACTTGCATAAACCTTATGCCTTCATTATTGCAAGCTTTTCTTATTAGTAAAAGTTTCCTAAAAATAAGTAAGGCTTTATTAAATGGCTAATTTGCATATATCACCCTTATGTTAACTGTCAGAAAAAAAGCATGTAACACATAATATATTGTTCACCTCCTACTAGTTACTTGCCAGCATGTTAATGCCTTTACAAATCTGCATTGCCAAAAAACACTAAGCATCCAGGGGAAAAGATGAAGTAACTGTAAGCATGCTTTGTTTTTTCTTTTTTTTTTTTCAGATCCGATGTGGATGTGTTCACATATTTCCTCTGCTCATGCCCTTCACGTATCTTTTTGCGGTCTGGGCTTGCTGTTCTGTAACTGAGTAGCCAGGAAGCCCTTACCCCAAAAAGTATGTGTGGAGAGGTCCAAACAGCACACACTCATCTCTCAGATTCACAACAATGAACCCCTTCTGTGGTGTCACACTGTTTGTAATTAAATACATCATTTGCCTATTTTACATTATGCATACAAATAACTGCATCTTGTTTTTTTTCGGTCTGTTTTATCATTATTGTAAAAATGTTAAAGGTTAAAAAATAAAATGTGTGTACCTTGCAATTCAAATAAATAATCTTACCTAAAATTTGAGTATTTACTGTATTGTTACTTGTGATAATAAAAAAACATCTCTAATATATATTTATTATTTATAATAAATATATATATATATATTATTTATTCATATTTATATATTGAAAAAAGTATTGGGACACATGACTTGGGAAGAACCACAAACTGCAAACTGTTTCCACAAAGCTGGAGGCACACAAATGTACAGGATTTCTTTGGATGTAGTTTAATAAAATCGTGCATTTACTTAAACTTGGAAACCTGTTCCAGCACGACAATGCCCTTGTGCACAAAGTAAGCTCTATGATATGGTGTATATGGTTTGGAAAGGAAGATCTTGAGTGGCCTGCTATTGAGCTCTGATCTAAACCCTACTGAACAGCTTTGGGACGAATTAGAAAACTGACAGCACCTAAGGTCTCCTCACCTCACCTACATCAGTACCTCTATAACACTCTTGTGGCTGATGAACACAAATTTCCACAAGCACATTTCAAAATCTAGTGAAACATCATCCCAGGGAAGTGAAGGAAATATTAACAAATTGGAATTAAATGTAGAATGCGATGCTCAAAAAGCACATAGCACACTTATGACAAGGTGTCCAGAAACTTCTGGCAATATAGTGTATGTACAATTAACTGTAAATACTTCAAAAGCGTGATAAGTAGGCAGGCAGACAGACAGACAGACAGACAGACAGACAAATCGCTCTTTAATTATTTACAGTTGGTTTAATGTTGGTAAACTTTCAGTGTGAGACAAGTTAGTTTCTGTTAACACTTATAGCAGCTATAATCATAAACATAAGTCGATCACTCAACAGTGTCTGTTTGTTTTTGTTAATAAGACAAGAATAAAGCTTGTGTCTGTGTTCCCAGTAAACTGGAAAGTCTTTAGTTGTATAAAAAAAGAACTGTGCATGGTGAAAAGCTTATTGTTACAAAGTGTTGACATCTGAGACTCCCTTCATAAAATGTTAAACAGAAAGCTTAACCATATCATTCATTTCCTTGCTAAATAAGGCTTATTGTTTTCATGTTACTCCAGTATAAAGCTCATTCACTTTATAAATAAGTTGTTACTATCAAAGCCATCATACATTACAATTTATAGAAGTCATCCATAATTATTTTACTGCCAGAGCTCTTTACTGTGCATTCTGACCAGTCCGATTCAAGAGTTTTGAAGCAGCATGGTATCATTTAGTTAAAAAACAGTTCATTCCAAGCCACTATTTTAATTAGTTGAGCAATGTTCAACAAAATCCTATATTCTTTATAACCACACTGGAACAGAATGGTGTGTGTGTGTGTGTTACTACAATAGTCTGTGTTCTCTACACAAATTTTTTAATCGTTACTACAGTAAAGTTCTTCAGCATCTTTAGCAATATGGCACCAATTTTTTTAGGAATATTAGTTTCCTCTTAAAATAAGTAAACTCATCAGATAAAGATGAAAAGTAAAAATGAGCACCAATTTCCCCAGTGGCACATTTAATGGGAATGTACAAATCAGTGTGAGCCAGTTAGACAGGTAGATGACGTGCAGTAATGTGAGAGTGGCTTCTTCAGGATCTATTTCTGCAATTACCAAAGCAAAAATGCATAAAACATCCAGCCATTGGTTAATGAAATGTCTATTTTTCATTTATTTAGCAGTTATACTTCTTGTTTCGGCTTCTACGATTAGGAGTCGACACAGCAGATTATCCGTATTCATGATTCGCATGTTCGATGTGGCACATGTTTTACGCTGGATGCCCTTCCTAACGCAACCCTCCCCATTTATCCAGGCTTGGGACCGGCACTAAGAGTGCACTGGCTCGTTAAACCCTAATGGCTGGGGTTGATTCCCTGACCGGAGATCAAACACGGGCCGCAGCGGTGAGAGCGGCCGCATCCTAACCACTAGACCACCAGGGAACCTGAATTGCTTAATACTATTATTTCTAAGTAATTTTGGGCCTTCTGTCAACGTCCTGACATGATCTATGTATCACACACAAGAATTCTTCCTTGATGTGTAAGAAATTATCTATGATTATATATGTGCTCCTTCCGCAGACTGCAAAAACAAAGCATCGTTGGAGGCGCACAATTATATAGAATGTCTTTGGATGCGGTGGCCTTACATTTTCCCTTCACTTGACTTGGGAAACCGAAACCGGTTCCAGCTTCCAGCATAACAATGTCTCTGTGCACAAAAAAAGCTCCCAGAATATATAGTTTTCATTGGTTGGAGTAAAAGATCTTGAGTGGGCCACAATAAAGCTCTAATCTCACCCTTGCTGAGATTAGACACTTTTGACACATGAATTGAAAAACTGACTGCACCCCAGGCCTCCACAACTCCTCAAAATCCGTACCTGACTTTACTAACGCCCTTATAGCTGAATGAGCACAAATCACCACAAGAACATTCCAAAATCTAGTGCAACTTTACCTCAGAAGAATGGAGTGAGTGGAATAACAGCAAATATCAACTAGATGTGAAATGAGCTCCAAAAGCACATATCAATCTTACGGTGTCCAAAAGCTTTTGCCCATACCGTGTTTATATATTTACTGTATAGCTTATAAATATAGTATCTCTGTCAACTGCAGTACAAAACATAATATTTACATATATATAAATTGGTTTTATATTGCATATGATGTCATAAAGAAAACTATGCACTTTGCTTCAAGTCACAGAGCTTATTCCTCTGCTATGTCACATAAAATCCAGCAGATGGAGTACATCTTCTTTGCTACACACAGAGCGTCGCTATTAAAAGGTCAACCAGTGCATTGATCTGTCTCTAGTTTTATTTAAGTATTTATTAATTCAGTTGAATCTTATTATTTTACAATGCATGTTTTGTTTAACTCATTAGGGCAATATTATATTTTTTTATCTATTCAGTATGGGAGGTTTTTGTGTCATGAACGAGAATATCTACCAAGCAAAGTTAATGATACACTGTTAGTTTTAACTAATTGAAGAATGGTGAAACTGAGGTTTTTTTTAGTCAATTTCATTCAAAACAATAGTGTAGTCATGTTTTTTTATTCAGAATCAGTTTCGAAACATGATCCGTCTCCTCGAAGTTGATCACAAGACAACTGGTAAAGCCTTGGCAGCCATGTTAATCTAAAAGAGAAACAGATGTGTTCAATTTGTTATTTTCCAAACAATTACATGACCAAGTCTGAGTTATAAAAGTTTTCATAAAGCTTCCTGTAATCCAGCTGTTCTCAAGTTAAAAAAAAACAACAACAACAGAATAATGTAATTATTCGGTGATCATGTGTTTAATATTTTCTAAACCTGCCTATCATACACTCAACACAAACATGTGGATGAGCTGATCTGTGGAACTAATTAAAGCCATCATGCAGATGAAGGTGTAAAGTATTTATACTACTATAAACTGGCTTGTACATATGGCTCCCCCTTGATGTCATTTTTAAACAAACAGCTGTACTTCATTTCATTTCATAAATACTTAAAAGAGTTAAAAGCCAAACCATTCAAAAGAATTCTTTTGATATGTCTGTTCTTGGAATTCTTAATGTATGACTCAAATCACAAAGATGTGTTAATAAGGATTGTGTTTGTTCATGAATTTCTGTGAAACTAATAGCTTGTGTTCAAAAACATTTTTTTTTTAACCAATTTATTTACTTCTAATTTGTGGAAATGGAAATCATACACAGCAGAGTTTCTCTTTCCCTGAACTATATCGTAATTACATTTCAAGCCATTTCATTCTGTTCCTGTCGCACTCAAAAGGATGTACAATAAATAATCAAAAGTTTGTTGACAACTGATTGTGTTAATCATATGATGTTCTCCATTTGCTTGCTCAGATCCACATGGTACCTTTAGTTATTCTGTCTTTTCTTGTAATCCAAATCACTGAAGAGGACTGTAAATTAAGTGTTTTTTTATTAATTGTTGTCAAGAAAAACGCTTCTACTGGCATGAGAAAGAATTGGAAATTATCAATTAGAGGACATTAGAAAAGGCACTGCTGGATTGTCCAGAATTAATCAAATTTAACCCATTTAATGTACACTATATCTATGACACAATGATCAAATCTAAATTTAATTTTGCTTACTTTCTCAATTTGGAGCTTCTGCAACTTGACAATACTCTACTTATTGTGCCATTTAAAAGTAAAATATCCATTACATGTAGTACATAAAGCTAAATAACTTTCTCAATACCAAAAAAGAAACCACAGCGAGGAACGTCCACACTCATTTTATGATAAAGGTTAATATAAAGTTAACAAGTAACTGAAACTAAAACGTGAATTTGCTTTTTTATTTGTCAAATGTGTTAGACCATTTAAACCAAAACCAATTGTCTCAACTGTGTGTGAGAATTCTTACTATATATAAACCACAAAAGTTCCTGAATGGAATCATGTTTTTTTTTTGTTTTGATCTTCACCAGAAGAAAGTGAAGTAATCCCTCATTATCTCAAGACTGCAAGATCACTACAACTCACTCCTGGCAGGTCTGCCTCTGAGCCATATTCAGCCTCTGTAACTGATCCAGAATGCAGCTGGATGACTTGTTTTTAACTTTTAAGTTAAACTAGCTACTTTCACTGTACACTAATCCTCACCCACAAAGCCAAAAACAGACCAGTACCCCTCTTATCTCACTGAACTGATCTCACTTTCCACTGGCCCATGATCTTTTTGATCCTTGATCGGCAGAGATGGAAAAAGTACACACATCCTTAGCTCAAGTAGAAATACAGATACTGATGATTAAAAGACTGTGGTAAAAGTTGAAGTACTGACAATAATTTTTTACTCAGGTTGAAATAAAGTTTGGGCTCTTATGTGTACTTAAATCAAAAGTAGCTATTACTACTACCTGTTTTAGTGTCACGCTGGTAACTGGACCTCACATCATATTCATATATTAATACAAAAGAGTTTAAAATGTTGTTACCTAATGAATGTATCCATGTTTACATCACTGACTCCCTCTGTCTCATCCACAATAACCCCATACTTCTTGTTGCCTTCTGCCTTGCTTGTTTTTGGCTTTGTAAACTAGCCTACATCTGTGGTGTGTGATAGCCAGGAAATGATACATCAGTGGTTGAAAAAGATGCGCATTGACAAGAAATAGACAAGAAAATGATGGGCTAAAAACGCAGTGAGAAGAAAAAATATTAATCATGTCACCAGTTAGATTCAAACTAAAGTAACAAGCTTAGTTTAAAAATGTAAGAAGTAGAGAGTGCAGATATTGGAAGTAAAGTCAGGAACATTGGAGGGGGGTTTAAACTGTTCTACCATGGTGTGAATGGAAAAAACAATGGTGTAGGGATGATCCTGAGGGAAGAGTACAGTAAGAGTGTAGTGGAGGTGAAGAGAGTTTGCTGCACTATTATTAGTGTATATGTGCTGCTTTCAGTGCAGCAGTACTCAATATGCTTATATTAATGCTTCTATTATTAATGTATTTGTGCTGCTCTCAGAGCAGTAGTACACAATATGCTTATATTACTGCACTATTTTTAGTGTATGTACGCTGCTTTTAGAGTAGGAGTACTCAATATTAGGCCATATTTCTTAGTGATATTGTTCTGTACAATTTATTCAGGACATGTAGGCCTATATGTTTAATTTGTATTTGGCTCCTACAATTTTGTTTCTTAGAATTTTCCAGGTCAATGGAGAATATTTGGCTTGAAGGGATAAGACGAAAATTAAAGAAATTAAAGGATGTTAGAGTCAGTCGCCAGGTCACATGTTTATCTGGAGAGGAGACTGATTTCATGCAGAATAAGCAAAAGGCATGTTTAGGTCCCCTATGTCAACTCATAAAGATTATTTTTACCCTTTATGGGAAAGATCAAGCAAAGCAAGAGAAAAAAGCAAGGGAGAACCAACAAATACAAAACCTAATTCTTGCAAAGCGTATGTGTCACTCAAAATCCTCAAAGATTCTGTGGTAAACAAAATGCTTCAAAACAGCGCACATGATGTATGCATGAAAGAAGAGGGAATAAAAAATTGCATTGACAAAGTTATTAAACTTCATTAAAATGTCGATTAATTAAGGTCTGTCAATTTCTGAAACATTTTTAAAATGTGTGGACTGGGCAGAACGGCATGGACATATGGACAAATACAATCGCCGATATTATGTTACACCGGAAGATATACGAATAATCAAGAAGTCAGTACTCTCAGGTTTACTGATGTGAATGACTGTGTTAGTGTGGACAAGTTATTCACATCAGAGCTGCAGGAAAACATTTGTTACTACCAGCCATTGAGCAAAAAAATCAACCATTAATAATTGTAGTGCAAACAAAAAAAAATCCACATGCCATGGTATTCATGGATGCTACTTACAAAGCCATGACGTCATATGGCTACACATTTAATGCACTTCTTTTGATAAACAGTATTGGGAGAGCAGTCCCATTTGCTTACTTTATTGTCAGTCAGGAATCAGCAGAAATACTTGCAAAACACAACCCTGGATTTCTTCCTAGGGCAAAAATTAAAAAGTATGGGGAAGTCAATTTTTGGCAACAATGTTTGCTAATGTACTGATGTAAACTATGTTTGTTCACAAGCGATTCGTTTCACCCAACACTAGATGAATATGCTTAGAACTTGATGTATCTAAATTCCTTCTCAATTCTTCATCATGTAGGTCAATAATGTTTGACATTGACCTTAACCTTAATTCAGTGCAATAAGAAGAGTTTTTCCAACAACCAAAGTTCTTCTTTGCTGGTTTCATGTACTTCAGGTAGGTTTATTACATCTTTATTACTTAAATAAAAATAAAAAAAAATTATTTAGATTAAATTTAAAAAGGTCATATAAGAATTCTAACATAATGACTAGCTTTTGATCATTTAAATGTTTTTGTAGCCCATGCATAGGTTGATGGTTAGAAAAGAAGAAGGGGAACTTTCCATTGAATGAAAGAAACATTGTGATTCAAGCAATGGTCCCAATTTAATCCTGTTTAACAGTAATATTTTTAATACCATACCATAACCACTTTATTCTTTAGAAATAAGTTTATTAGATGCAAACTATGAGTTATATAGGATTGGTTAAGTTTATATATTGTTTATTGTTGTTGTTTGTGAAATGAATGTTATAATTATTTTAAACAGAGAATCTAAAAGCCAGTAGACAATAGAAGGACAATTTTCCACTTTAGGTGAACTACCCCTGAAATGTGTGTTAATTTAATCTGCTCTAAATTTACAATGTTGTTTTTCTTTAGAGGAAGAAGAGTCTAATACCATGCCAGCTAGAAAGTGCAAAGAGCTTGATTCTTGTCTGGGCAGTTCACATGCAGTATCTTCCTACCTCAAATATCATTGGATTTGATTGAGAGATTTGTGGTCCAGTTTTGGCAGGTCATTCTATCACCATAACAGCGAAACCAACAACAAGGCAGAGAGGTCATCTATTAAAATTATAACACCATGCTCTCATTTTATTTGAAAATATAGTGTAATTAAGATAATATACAGGAAAAATGTTATTTAATTGTCAATACAATTATGAATGTTTTACCTTCCTTATCTTTTTTACACAGGTTTTTTTTTACAATGAAGTAACAGTTTCTGAAGGAAAGGGCGAATAGCAGGAGTGATCAGCTTCTTCGCTTGTTGTGTGGCGATGTCCAGAAATATTACAGGTAAATTTATGTTCATTCTATAACTTTAGTTATGGTGCAAAATTGTAAATAAAAGCTAAACAAATGCTTCCATGGATCGAACTTGTTTGTCCATTATATCTCACAGATGCTTGATTGGATTGATATATGGGGAATTTGGAGTCCAAGTCAATACCTCAATACCTATTGTTGTGCTAAAACCATTCCTGAACCATTTATGCTTTGTGGCAGGGTGCATTATACTGCTGACAAAGGCCAGAGCCATCAGGGAATACCATTCAAATGAAAGGGTGTACATGGTCTGCAACAATGCTTAGGTAGTCTGTACATGTCAAAAAAACATCCACATGGATGGCCCAGCAGAACATTACCCAAAACATCTCTGCCGGCTAGCCTTCATCCCATAGTTCATCCTGGTGCCATGTGTTCACGTAATGTAAAAAAAAAAAGCGATTTATCAGACCTGACACCTTCTCTCTGTGGTTTAGTTCTGATGCTCTAATGCACATTTTTGGAGCTTTTGGGTATTCGAGAGAAGTCAGCACAGGCAACCTGACTGGTCTGTAGGTACGTAGCCCCATACACAACAAACTGCGATGCACTGTGTATTCACACACCTTTCTATTAGAACCAGCATTAACTTCTTCAGCAGTTTGAGCTAGAGGAGCTCATCTGTTAGATCAGAACACACGTATCAGCCTTTGCTCCCAACATGCATTGGCCGCCCATGACCCTGTTACCGGTTCACCACTGTTCCTTTCTTAGACCACTTTTGATAGATACTGACCACTACATCCCACAAGAGCTGCAGTTCTGGAGATGCTCTGACCCAGTTATCTGGACCAGTGATCCACAAATTCTCAGCCACATATTCTATGACTCACTCTTGATGCATGTATAGATGCTTGCCTCGGTCTCATGTCTTACCTACATCCGCAACCTTTTTAAAGGGGCTGCTCCGGCCGGGAACCAATTATACATTACTGCTAAATTCACGTTTATTATTTTATTTAGAAAATACCAGTTTTCAATGCCGGTCGTATCATTTTATTTTGTTGTATATATCCGCCACACCTTAAAGGCAGGTCAGTGAAAATATTGTCAGACATTAGACGTTGGTAGACCGCTGGTATAGACGTCACAATTTGGCCCTTTCCAAACTCGCTCAAATTCTTATTCTTACCCATTTTTTGTTTCTAACACATCAACTTTGAGGAAAAACTTTCACTTGCTGCCTAAGAAATTCCCACCCATTAACAGGTGCCATGATGAGATAATCAGTGTTTTTGACTTCAACAGTTAGTGGTTATAATGTTATGCCTGATCGGTGTACATATAATAGTTTATAGTTTTATTCCCTTAAACAGCACATATTACTCCTGAAATCATTTAGCTAACAGGTCTGCCAGCTTACAGTGCATTGTTGATTCCATAAAACACAGTATTCCAGAGCTCCCCTTTTTGTTCTATATAGTATTTTTCACTGTAATTTTATTTTTTACCTTGAAATCTATAAAAAAATATTAGGGTAATTAATTTTCTTTAATTATTAGTTAGTTGAAAATTTCCTCTCTTTCATTTTTTAGATACCTTGATGAACTGACAGAAACTGGATGCAAAAATGGAAGTGGATAAAAATGGAGAATGTTTGGTTCCACCCGATACAAGAACACAATCTCACAGAGTTGACTTGGTGATGCATAAATATAATTGCAAACGATTCCAATGTGGATATATGTGCAAACATCTAATTATCTCACAGAACATTGCAGAGAAACAAGGACTTGTAATTCAAGACCTAAGGAAAGTGTCAGAGCGCCACCAGTCATGCCTCCCTCTAACGCTCAACCTTCTCACTCAGCCTCTCTCTACTACTAATCACCATCACCTGTTTTCCATTTAGCAGTCCCCTTTAAAAGGTCCCTTTTCCCCTTCACTCGATGTCAGATCTACCGTTAATTTACCATAGATCATCCGGACTACCTACCTAGTCCTATGAACTCCTGAGTTGCCTATGCTCCTCGCTACGCTTCTTGTGAAGCACGCCTCAGTTTATTATTTCCTGCACTCCCGTTTCCTACTCTCTTGTGTTTTGTCTGTCTAAGATCAATAAATGACACCTTGTTTTACCCCAGGTTCCCGACGCCTGGTCTATCCGTGACAGAATATCAGACCGAAAAGAACTAACCTTGATGGATCCCCAACAAGCTCCAATCGCCGATCCAATCAAGGAACTCTTTGCCGCTTTTCAAAAGGCCTTCGCTCCGGTTCCTACCAGCGTGGCTTTACTGCCCGCCTCCGGCAGCCCAATAGCTCTTCTGGCTTCATACTCCAGGGAAGCAGCCGCAGCGGCGTCCTTCTGCAAGTCAATCTATACATCGAAATGCAGCTTACCAAATTCCCCACTGATTGTTCCAAGTTGGATTTTCTCATCTCGCTAACCGGGAAGGCTCTGTCATGGGCAAGAGCTATATGGAACACCAATAGTGCCCTTACCACCTCGTATTTGCTATTTTACCAGTCACTTCGCTGATGTGTTTAGCATCTCCACGGCAGACCAGCTCTTTAGACTTCTCCAAGGGTCTTCCTCGCTCACGGAGTATAGCCTCCACTTCCGCACTCTGGCCACCACCAGCAGTTGGAATGAAACCGCCCTGCTCAGCACATATCGTCAGGGGCTTAACCAAGACATCAAAATGGCTATGGCAATATATGATGTGATAATATGCTGGGTCTAGAGGCATTCATCCAAGGAACTATACACATCTCCCATGCCTGTCAATCCCTCACTCTGTCCCACTCCATCCCACGGAACCATCACTCCTTCCCACCATCCCTTCCATCCCAGAAGCAGAACCCATGCAGATCGATTCCCATTGCTACAGTATCAAAAAGAGAGAGGCATGCCTGTATTGTGGTGATCCTGGTCAATTTATTCGCCAGTGCCCTGTCCAACCACCATGTCCGTTGGTGAGTACCGTAAACCTCACCTCTGAGATCACCCACTTATCTAAATTACCTGACAAGATCATTAACCCCAACACTATCACTTCTGGTTTTGAATTAGTCAGCTCTAAAAAAATTGATTTTTACTTTATCTAACATGTTACTTTATTTGTATTTGTTCATTGAATACTAATGGTTTGTCTACACTGTAACATTAAACTACATTTATTTGGTAATTAAAGATATGAAAGAAAATTATGGTGAAGTTGGTCCAGACAGAATTACATGGTGTTGAAGTATGGAAAGAAAGCCATATTGGTTCATTGGGTCCAGTGACTGCTTACACAGCGGGCTAGTGGTAGCTCAGTGGTTATGGTGTTTGGTTACCCAACAGAAGGCCGGGGATTCAATCCACAGCATCAACTTTTCAATCAAGTCATATATGAATTGGTGACTTATAACCTGTAATGGAGTAAGTTTTGCTGTAAGGTATCAATACTTCTACACAAGTTTGATTGTCAGAAACTCTTTACTGCACCTTTTGTGGTGACGTTGGTTCCAATTAGCCGCAGTCCAGACAGAAATTTATGGTTTTAAATTATGGAAAGGAAGCCATCTTGGATCATTAGGTCCAGTGACTGATTGCAAACGCAGATACAGATAGCTTAGTGATTAAAGTGATTGGTTACGGCTCAGAAGGTCGTAGGTTCCAGCCCCAACATTGCCATTTTACTCAAGTCATACTGGAATTGGTAACTTGTAATGGAGTAAGTTTTGCAGTAAGGTATCAATACTTTTACAAGTTGGATTGTCAAGAAGTCTTTATAGCACAGGTTGTGGTGACGTTGGTTCCAATTAGCTGCAGTCTAGACTGAATTACGTGTTGTTGAACATATCGAGTACTCCTGCTCTTAGAGCAGCACATATGCATTTATAATAGAAGCAGTAATATAAGCATACTGAGTAAAAGTAGTACAAATGCACTATTAATAGAAGCAGTAATGTAAGCATATTGCATACTGCTGCTCTAAGAGCGGCACATACACTCTAATAATAGTGCAGTATTATGAACATATTGAGTACTGCTGCTCTGAAAGCAGCGCACATACACTGATAATAGTAGCAGCACTAGTGTGGAAGTTTGGCTGGCCAAATATCACAGAGATCTGAACGAGATATTGTCGCTCATATCAGCTTCATAAACAGCAGACTAACATTGGAAAAGTGCATGTTTTATCCCAGTAACAAGATAAACAGGGAGATCAATTAAGGAGTCAAATCAAATGCATACAATAGGCTATTTAGACAATGATTGTTAGCTCCTTACGTTTGTAATGTTCAGCAATTATCTCTGTAAATATCAGATGTTTTGAATTTGAAGAAAACTTTTACAATTTTACTTTTATTTTTTTAATTTTTAAATTCTCTGCGAATGCAATGCTAATATAGCTGTTTGAAAGATTCCCTCCACACGTTCAAATGCTCTGACCTCTCTATCAATTTAATTAGTTGAATCTTTAAACCTATAATTTTCTTTCATTTTCCTCTTTGCTTTCAGAACTTATTTGATTAGGTAAAATAACATATAACATATAAGAGCGGAGGAAGGTGCACACAGGTGGACTATGCTCTATGGAGGAGATGCAACCTAAAGGAGATTGGAGACTGTAAGCTGTTGGCAGGGGACAGTGTAGCTAGACAGCATCAGCTGTTGGTCTGTAGGATGGCTTTAGAGGTAAAGAAGAAGAGGAGGAGAGTAAGGACTAAAAGAAAAATTAGATGGTGGAAACTGAGGGAGGAAGACTAGTGTGAGATTCAGGGAAGAGGTCAGACAGGGGCTCGGTGGTGGTGAAAAGGTGTTGGATGATTGGGCAACTACTGCAGACGTGATAAGATTACTGCAGTAACTACAGGGGAATTAAGTTAATCAGTCACATTATGAAGTTATGGGAAAAAGTAGTGGAAACCAAGCTAAAAGAAGAGGTGACCATCTGAGTGCAACAAAATAGTTTCATGCTGAAGAAGAGCGTTGCAATGTGTGTTTGTGAATTTGGAGAAAGTGTACAACAGGGTGCCGAGAGAGTAGTTGTGAGGACCTGTATGAGGACAGTATGGCAGCAGTGAAGTGTGCAGTAGGAACAACAGACTGGTTTAATGTGGAGGTTGGACTGCATCAAGGATCGGCTCTGAGCCCTTTTCTGTTTGCATTGGTGATGGACAGGTTGACAGACAAGGTCAGACAGAAGTCTCTGTGGACTATAATGTTTGCAGATGATATTGTGATTTGTGTTGAGAGTAGGGAGCAGGTTAAAAAGAGCCTGGAGAGAAGTGGAATGAAAGTCAGTAGTACATGTGTGTGAATGAGAGGGAGGACAGTGGAGTGGTGCGGTTGTAGGAAGAATAAGTAGAGAAGGTGGATGAGGTATCTGGGGTCAACACTGCAAAGTAAAAGTGTGAGTGAGTGCGTTAGGGAAGTGAAGAAATGAGTGCAGGCATTGTGAAGTGGGTGGAGAAGAGTAGCAGGAGTGATTTGTGATAGAAGGGTCTGAAAGAGTCAAGGGAAAGTTTATAGGACTGTTCTGAGACCTGTTATGTTGTATGGTTTAGAGACAGTGGCATCGACTAAAAGACAGGAGGTGAAGCCAGAGGTAGCAGAGCTAAAGATGCTGAGATTTTCATTGGGAGTAACAAGGATGGACAGTATTAGAAATTAGTATATTAGAAGAACAGCGCATGTCGGACATTTTGGATACAAGGTTAGGAAGGTGTGATTGAGATGGATTGGAAATGTCCAGAGGAGGGACATGGGGTATATCGGTAGGAGAATGCTGAGGATGGAGCTGCCAGGGAGGAGAAAAAGAGGAAGGCCAAGGATGAGGTTTATGGATGTGGTGAGAGAAGACATGCAGGTAGTGGGTTTGAAAGAGGCAGATGTAGAGGACAGGGGGTATAGAGACGGATGATCTGCTGTGGGACCCCTAATGGGAGTAGCCAAAAGAAGAAGGAAAGTACAGATATTTGTGTAATAAATTTAAGTGAAAGTAAAAAGTTCCAAAAAATAGATAGTGAAGTAAAGTACTAACACCAGAAAAATGTACAATGTATTTGTACTTTGTTACTTCCCACCACTGTCGATTGTTTGCACCATCTCTCAGGATACAAAGAAGACATGCTTCAATGAGGTGGTGGAACAAACTTCCAAGTTCATATCTTCTGCTGTTTCACTAGCAGCTGTTCTATAGACTTGCTTCTTCCAGCAGCACTTAAATAAACACTTTAAAAATTTGCTTTCCAAATATATTCCCCCCTAAATTGTTTTGACTAGTCCTGTTTTGAGTGTTTGGTGCCAGAATGTATGTATTGATATATTTTTACAGAAATACTTTGAAGTATCTAAGTAGGGTTCTAGCATCTAAACTCTGGTTACCCTAAAAAGTAAAAAAGAAGAATTGTTTATGTTTATAATAAGAAATGTGTTAACACTTTTTCATTTAATATCTCTGACATCATCACCTGAGGTAAAAGTCATTTGTGTTATTTAGAAAACAAGCCTCATCATTACCTCTTCATTCCACGGACCTCTGTTCACACTTGCATCAGTGAGGAAATAATCACTGTGATTCATTCAGGCAGTTTTGTTTAACATTTTATTAGGTCATTTAAACATTTTACTATTATACAGTATGTGAATAGAGAGTGTGAGTGCTCTTCTTTGTTTTGATGATGTCAGTAACATTGACAGTCATCATCACATTACAGACTGAACTTATTAGGCTTAGGTCTGTTTCGCTGTGATATATAAAGTGCAAAGCTTTAGACAGCTTCAGGTCTGATTGATTTAAAGCATAACATGTGTTTTATGTGTTTCATAACATGATATTATGTTTATAATTCTTTTTTTGCCAGAAGTGAGAAATGTGATTTATTTTGGGGCTCTCTGCGTTTCTGTCAGGCGAAAGAATGTGCCGGAAAACCGAAGTGAAGTCCACAAAGGTTTTTAATGAAAAAATATAGAGCACAGCAGAAAACAGCAAAACCGCAAAGAAACTCCGGGTACAATAACCCTGGTGAAAACTATGGTTAGACAAAACACAGAGTCCTGCAACCAAAGATAAGCTCAAACAGAGTGCTAGGATAGTCTGACAGTGTTCCTTAGCCTAAACTGTAGAACGGACAAAGAACTGGTGGAGGAACGGGGTTTAAGTAGCGTGCAAACTGATAAGAGCCAGGTGTAGCTGATTAGTATGTGGGAGAGCTGCTTGGAGTGATAGGTGGAGGTGTGG
Source organism: Silurus asotus (assembly GCA_024362625.1). Taxonomy (NCBI): domain Eukaryota; kingdom Metazoa; phylum Chordata; class Actinopteri; order Siluriformes; family Siluridae; genus Silurus; species Silurus asotus. The sequence continues at coordinate 2,995,403 of MU551596.1, read as the reverse complement.
CTGGTGGATCCCTGACAGATTCCTCAGGAAATTTACGTGTGATGCCACACTTCACAATTGTGGTTACTGGCCTGCATGAAAGTAGACAAACAGGGCATTACAAACTGCAATATTACATAGATTTAATTGTTAATACATTTTTTATGTAAATAAATACAGTATTTTACTACCAAAAATGCTTTGGATTTGCTACATTTTATATCTGTATCAAAATAATTGTGAAGAGAACAACCTACCAATTTCCCATTGCCTTGTTCACCAGCAGCTAAATAATACTACAATACATACAGATTCATTCTGTGTCAAACAGTGCACTGTGAGAAAGGGAAAAGGAGGAAAATGTCCAAATCCTATTTCTGTAAAAAATAATAATAATAATAATAATAATAATAATATTAATGAAAAAGCATTAATAATAAAATTATTATAAATCTCAATATATTTGAATATTTTTTTTATTCTTGTTTTTCAGAATGTGTCTGCTAGTGTTTTCCAGATTGTACACATCTGCTTCTAACCCAGTTTTATTATCTCTTGAGACTAATGTTTGATATTGACTTCAGTACACTCCTGTCTGCATTATGTCATCGTCTGTACCGCAGTCAGACCAGAATCATAAACTTTTTATCTTCATTACTGAAAAAAAGTGATGTAATCGTGTTTAAGGGATATGACAGTATTATGTAAAAACCGCATTAGCATATATATATATATATATATGGTGCAATGACTGTGACAGACTTTCATGCTTCATGCTGATTCATAATTTTCATTTTCTGCTCCAAACTGAAAGCTTTCCTTGTCTTTTATTTTTCACTACAAGCAGGAGGCATACCTGCTTTTATACCTAAAATTGCTGTTTGAAACCGTTTGAAACAGAAAGAAATATACACACTAACATTAAGACAACCCACTAAGAGCGTCTTTCAGGGTTAGAGATACGCTCTTACCAGCTGCGCATCCAAGAAATCGTATACGCTGCTGCCTGTGCCTGTGGAGTGAAATTCTAAATATTTTTACAATTTTGTTGTATCGCTATCGTCATCGTAAGATTGAAAAATCACAAGTCGAACCATCGTAACTCTTGGACAGCCTTGATTAGTTCATATAGAGTACAATATAAGGTGACTGGTAATACATAGCCAAATGTTAGCTAGCATGCTAGTGCTTGGCTAAATAATATATTAGCTACTGTTTCTAAGCTGATGAAAAAAATGGCTGAGTTTCTATTGCTGTAGAGGTCACATGAGCTAAACATTTAGCTAGCAAAATTTTTGCAGCGTCATAGTTGCACTATTCTGTTTTGCTGACACAGTACAGTACTTATCCATGAGTGTGTGTGTGTGTGTGTGTGTGTGTGTGTGTTTAATGCTAAACATACCTGTACTGTGTGGGCAGTTTAATAGACATGGTGTTGTTGTGGTCCAAATTACATGTTTATGTCTTTTTTATGATGTATATAAAATAAACAGAAAACTAAGGAAAATACAGATGAGTTGCATAAAGCTATGTGCAGAATGCCGGCACTGACATATACAGGAAAGTGAGACTAATGGGTGAGAGATTTCTCAGTGTGATGCTGCAGCAGCCAAACAGAGAATTCCCTCTGGGGAATTTCATGACACACACACACACACACACACACACACACACACACACGCTAAATGTTGAGCTTGTGACGTCTTAAATTACAGCTTGATGTTTTTCCCTAAGCTTTGTAACATCAGCTTCATTGGCGTATACATTTCCATAAATAGTATCTACTGTCTGAGCTAACTGAGGCTACTTGCATTACAAGTAAACATGTATTGTGTAAAGGACTGACAAATGCATTTCTTTTTTGCAAAACATGATTCCTCAGTTTCTCTTGCCACACGTCTGTCCCAACATCCTCTGTGTGTGTGTCAGGAGGAGTTCTCAGAAATGCTGCACGAAGGCTGAAACACACATTCCTCGTCCAGTGTCAACATTTGTTGGGCACAGACTCAGGATTCTGAGTCCGACTATTCTAGATATCCCACATTGTAGCCCATGCGCACATCTGTTATTTAATGCTGCCATATTGATTAGGAAGCAGTGATGTCAGTGTTTGTACAGGTGAAGCTCCACTTTCTGGCACAGTGTCTTACAAACATACACATTGCAAAATTGTTTGTGTTTGTTTAAAATTGTTAAGGGGGTTCTGTTTACTTCAAATAATTAATAGATTTCCCAATCCTGTTATTTTTATTATTTTGTTAAGAAAAAAAATGCTGCTAATAATACACGTTCGATGATAAACACATGGCTGCACACATTCCTTTTTCACTCTTTCTTGATCCCAGGGGAGCCAATTAAACCGTTTCCATTGGGCAATCTCTCTCTCTCTCTCTCTCTCTCTCTCTTTTTCTCTCTCTCTCTCACACACACACACACATACACACATACATATACCCACACATGAGCACTTCTGTTCTCTTTATACAAAAAACAGCCTCATGCATCCAAAAATAGCAATGTGACTACAGGAATAGTAACATTTCCTGTGCCTTTTCACTTTTTCCCGTAATATTTTTTGGCACCCCACACACTCACACTCACACTCACACACACACACACACACACACAGCCACGTGTCTGTGGCATACGAAAGGCTCTTTTACGGTTCCAGTAACAACGTGTGCATACCACACCTGGATCTGGATCACGCTGGTTTAGCTCACACATGTGCAGACAGATCCCTGACATAGCACTAATCTCCCAGTGGAGATATCACATTGCTTACACTGGTGAGGTTGAGAGCATATTACCGGACGCTGGATGCCATTGTCGATGTACTGTGCAGTTCTGTTCTGTGTTCTCGGTAGCCTCCTGACGAGCACACTGAGAGCATGCAGAGAAAAAGTTTGAGCTTGGTGTCTGCTAATCCAGAGAAACAACACAACTGGAATGACAAATTAGTTTGTACTTGTCTTCCTTGTACCACAAAGACAAGGTCTTATAGTGACTAATTCTGAAATACAGACAAAAAAATTGGGAATTTAGAGGCAGAGTTCAGCCAGTGCTCTAAAAACTATAGAATCGCAGAACCACATAGTGTGCAATTGTTTTTTACTTGCTAACATCACATACATTATCATGTATTAATTAGTAGTTACTTTTTGACTCAGTTGTTATTTTGCCTTACTGTGTTGTTATGAATTGTTAAGTCATTAGAATCTCATTATTTTGCTGTTTTAAGTTATTAGTTTGAATTTGTGTCTCATGAGTTTGACACTTATTTATGTTGACTTACCATGTCATAAGTTGGGCTTAATATCGTCTAATTATTTATTTGTGATTTTGTAAATGATTTTATTTTTTATTTTAATTTTCAATGATTTTTGTAAATTATTTAAATATTTTGACATCTTAGCATTATTTTGAAATTAGATGAAATAATGATTTATTAGCTCAATATTGTGAGTCAAAATAATGACAGCAATTGAGAAATAAATTTACACTGACTAATGGAACTATGGAATAGAAATTGGGGGGAAATTATGTAATAATGTCTAAGTTCTTAAAGGTGAAAACAAGACAGTTAAGCATTTGTCACTGAATTGTTCAAATACCAAAGCTTTTAAGTGGCAGGTTTTTGTGAAATAGAAAGAAACTGAAGAACCCAGAGGAAGTCCAAAAGACAGTGAGAACATGGGGAACCTGGATGTCTCATCGGTTATGGACAATTCATCTCACCGCCACCAGAGGGCAACTTCAAATTAGTTGTAGTGTGGCATTTTTCACTTCCTGTTAGCTGCTAAGTCAGGCCACATGGATGTGCTCAATGCTAAGTCGTACAATTACTATTGTAGTAAATTCAGAGCCATAGTTTGGTCATCTGCAGCTTCTACTTGGCTGGAAGTAAAACTTGCACGCACACTGGCTTTTTAGTGGCAATGCTTTCGCATGTCCTTTGTTACACTGGAGCTGTGAGATGTCAGCTGCACTACTGTCCTACCTTTCTTGATAAATAATTCTGATAAACTATTCTGTTTTAATACTATATGAAAACTATTGATGTGGGCAAATTCATACTTGAGGGACCAACAAAAAAACTGCTGATATAACTGCTATAATTTGTAACAGGTTTTTGGATGTACGCCCAGAATTAGATTTGATTAACTAGCATTCATACTAGCAAAAACTACAAAGTGTTAATTGCATCCAAAATAGGACACTACAGACTACAAAATATGATCGACTAGCATACATGCTAGCAAACTAGTGATCGACTGGCATACATACTAACAAACTACATGTTACAAAATCAGCTAGCGCACAAACTGAAAAACTTCATATTTGACTACATGTGATCAGCTAGCACTAAAGCTTAAAACTCCATACTACATAGATCTACTTGCATCCACAATAACAAACCATGTACTACAGAATGAAATCAGCTAGCATGCTAAGTCGTACAATTACTATTGTAGTAAATTCAGAGCCATAGTTTGGTCATCTGCAGCTTCTACTTGGCTGGAAGTAAAACTTGCACGCACACTGGCTTTTTAGTGGCAATGCTTTCGCATGTCCTTTGTTACACTGGAGCTGTGAGATGTCAGCTGCACTACTGTCCTACCTTTCTTGATAAATAATTCTGATAAACTATTCTGTTCTAATACTACATGAAAACTATTGATGTGGGCAAATTCATACTTGAGGGACCAACAAAAAAACTGCTGATACTGGCTATAATTTGCAACAGGTTTTTGGATGTACGCCCAGAATTAGATTTGATTAACTAGCATTCATACAACTACCATTACAGACCTTCTTGTTATGTCCTTTTAATTAATTTATCGATTTCTTTATTAATGTTGTCTCATAAGGAAATACTATTAATTTGACCGTCTCAGTGAATATATCATCACATAAAAAATAAAAGAAAAATGAAATGAAATTTTTTTTTTCCAGGAATTTATAATGTAACTTCCTGCTGTGATTTGTGGTAATGTTTTAAATATTTATGAGAGAATGTTGTGAGACATGACTAAAATGCATTTTTCATAATCTATAATATATGATTCATGGAAAGGAATGTTTTAACATGAAGTCAAATGCAGTCATACAATAATTAAACAAATAATGTGTTATTTCAAGATAAAGTGAACTGGGACATGCTCAAGTCATGCAAATAGGATGATCTGGAATATTATGGAATATTTTTGACTCAGAAAGGATACTCCAATAAGGAACTTTATTCTTCTTAATGTAGAATCTGACTCTCTCACTCACTATGCTAGATCAGGGATCAGTAACAAAAAAAAGAAAGAATGAGTAAATCAACATGTCGGGACCATGTTTACACTAGGATTGTTCCTCAGAGTGACACACTATGAGGGACTACATATTATTGTGTAAAAAAGAAAAAAGGAGAGAGAAACAGATGGTCTTTCACAATTTCACAAAACGATCGTGCGACTATGGACTGTTTCTATTCATGATATATCTGGCAAAAATTCATCCTGGGGACATGATGTTGGATTTTAAGAGCACAACCCACGTCATCAGATTTCAGTCTTCCACTTTTTTTTTAAAGGTTCAAGCACTTAATGACATGCCACTGTGTATACAGTAATATGTTCCTGCAAAATTGCTATAATGGAAGGAATTTTCTGAGAGTTAATTGATAAAGAAAATCACTTTTGTTTTTGTAAAACAAAAACTTAAACATGCAATAAGAGCATACCAAGTTTAAGTGTGTAATGTTGTGTTGTTATGTTGTGATAGTGTGTGCTAGGTATGTTGTGTTTGAGGTGAGGTTAGGGTTTGGGGGGGGTGTTATATTGTCCCCTTCCACATCTCTGCTCTGGGACATCACATCAGGAAAGCCTGAAGTGATTCATTGATGAGTCAACAGCTATGAGCTATAAAGCCACAGCACTGATGGAGCCTAAGCATGACACAGCTCGCTCACCTAAAGGTAAGACCCCAAGTCTTTTTTCTCTGCATCTCTCGACTGTTTACTGACTAAATACACCTATCGGTGGTTGTTTAACTTAAAAAAAAAAACAGTTCTTATATTATACTTTAATCATTTCACTTCTTCAAATGAAGGTCCTTAATTTGGACCAGAAAAAAAAACAATTTGTAGTATTTTAAAACAGAAAGTTACACAAAAGTTATGTAATAACTGTTTAAACACAGCAACACAATGCTTTGAGGTAATTTGGGAAGAAAAAAAAATGTTGAATTGAGACAATAAAAAAGTTTAAACTGTTTCAGTCGAAGCCTAATTTTAATGTTAATAGTTTAATAACATTGCAGTTTGTTTAAATGAACGCTGATCTTCGTGGATGAAAACATTGTTCCAATAGTGAAGAATTTTCAAAGTAAAAAAATTCAGTAATTACAAGACCAACACATTAGTCTACTTGTAAATTAATTTTTATTATTTAAAAATTTTATAATAAATTACAGTAATTTAAAATCTAATATCTTTCTGAATCACTTTTGCTATTTACATTTTTTTTATGGAATATTCCGATCCATTTCATCTGCCATGTATGTGTAATTACCATGTGGTTTCTATATACTGATAGAACAACTTCTTATCTTTGCTTTCATTTCCTTGAGATTTCCATTAGAAACTAGTGTTTGATTAGTAGTTCATTGTAATCATGCAAACTATATCTACATTCTATAAATGGATGATTGAGATTACTTTCAATATTGCTGGAGTATTTAATAAATGTGATGGAAATTTTATTATTTATTGATTGATTGCTTCCCTGTGTAGGTGTTGTTCTACTCTGAAGGCACAAAACCACTCACACCCAAAAGAAAAGGTTATGGCTGTGTACCCTGCACTTTTTTGCTCCAGTGTAGTGACTGTGCTCACACTAGCTTACGGCCGTGGTCTTCCGACAGACAGTATGAAAAACTCCGTCAAACTACAAGTCGAGAACATCATCTCCAGAATACAGAAACACAAAGATGAGGTAAATGCCAAGAGAACAAAATTACTCCTTCTGCTTTTTTCTTTGCTCCAAGTTTTTATTGTGCCGTTACATTTTTTATCCTAATTAGGGTTGATTAATCTTTAGCAACAGCTCTGACAGGCTACAAAAGCAAATCATAGGTTTATCTTTTATTAGGAACACATTATAAGCCTAATAAATGTATTGCAACCATGCAAGTTGAACAGCAATTGTATTATCAGTGCTTTAAATACGGTGAATAAATAAGTTTATACTACAAATAAAGTGTAAATAGAAAAGTGATGATTTGTTGAAGTTTTTCTGTAAAAATGTTCTGTAAATTTTGTACAATTTCTACACTTTGAAAGAGACTACAATCTTTACAAGCTTTTCCTAAAAACCGAAAAAGTTCTACATTTAGTCAAATTACTGTTAGATCCTGGTGATGGAAAGATTGATCGCTGATATGATAAAAAAAAAACCAATTCATTAATAAATTCAATAGTTATATTTGGTATAAGAGGAATAGAATACTTTAAGATTTAAACACTGTTGTTGAAAAGATTTATCATTTATATATAGTTTTTTTTATTACAATCTGGCGTGCAGTTCCATTATTTCAACAGTACTGGGGAAACCCATTTTGTGTGTTTTTAAATACAAAGTTACACAGGTATTATGCAATAGCTGTTTATTTGAAGCCAAACTGATTTGTGGCAAAATGAAACACTAAACTGCAGCAGTTGAACTTGGGAAGAGTAAACACTGTATTAATCATCCATAACACTGCAGTTGGTTATTTCTTCATGCTTTGTTTGTAACGGTAAAAGTAACTAAGTGTTGCATCGGGTTGCATCACATCATTCTGTCGATACAATTTTATTCCTTAATAAATATAGTAAAATATGCTATCGTTATAGTCTCGAATGTAGGTTTAGTCTCAAGCATACTACACAGAAACCCAGCTCTTTCTCTTAAACCTGACCTGAGCTCCATTGTACTCTCACAGTTCCAAATACTTCATAAGATGATCCTGGATAGTCCCGAGCTCCTGCCCGAGCTGCAGTCCGACAAGCCCATCGAGGGTCTGAGCTCCATGGTGGAGATGCTGAACAACTTCCAGCGAGTTCTTCACAGCCTGCCCAAGGGTCACATGAGCCAACTGCACAGTGATGTAAGCACACTGCAGCACTACCTGGAAGACAGGATGAGCTCACTGCAGTGCGAACACAGGAAAAGAGAAGGCACAGAGAAGATCCTGGAGGCCTTCCTAAAAAACCATAGCATGTACTACATCACCCTGGGTCATGTTGCTCTGGACAGACTGCAGAAGTACTTACAGAGACTTAACCACAATCTAGATCAGCTGAGAACATGCTGAAGCCAAAGAATCGTGTGCTGCTTTTTTTTATGATATTTTTTGTTCTATTTATTTATATAAATGTATTTATGAACCTAACAACTATTATTTTCTATTTTATTATTATTATTTTTTAATGAATGCGTTTGGGAATCAGACCAGACATTCCCATCAGGCTTCACGTTCACATATGCATGCACACAGACACAAATCTTATACATGCTGACATCACCACCAGCCAAGGATCCTAAGTGATGTCATAGGATTACCGGAAGACTCCTGACTGAACGTGCCGGGAAGCACAAATCCTCTTTCCCTTTTCTGACCACCAGCATACAATCACTATGGATCTGAATGCACTATATTATTATATAGTGCAAGATATTATGTATATACTGTCAAGAGCTTCATTTGAGGTTATCTGTAAACTGATCGAGATGCAAGATATTATTTCTTTTATATTCACGAGCTCAGCAAAAATAAAATAAAAAGCACAGTTCTCTAAATCGTTGTGTTTGTTTCCAGGATTTTTGCAGGAACACAAAGAACCAACACAACAAAATCCCAGTTTATTAGCAATCATTTATATTGTACGGCCATCTGGCTGCTTGATGTTGCAGCAAAATTGTCCTGCCAGCTAAAAGCCCTGTGTACTGGGGCTTAATGAGACATGCATTTTGTGGATTTAAAGGCAGGACAGGGTTGTATAAAGTAGAACACAAGACTCTCCTAAAATCTCCATAGATTGCTATTTACTGTGCTTTAGGACACTTAAAAAGTCATTTGTTAGTTATCAGAGCCAACATGAAGAAAGAGAGCGGCCATTCTCCTCCAGAAAAACGACACGAGTAAAAGAATGACGCACCAAAAATCATGCGTGTGTACCTCCGGCATAGTAAATATTGACTCTCACCCACCCAATTACCTTTTATCCTTCATCAAATTCCCTGGAAAGGCAATGTTTGTGAATACATCTGGGGCAAAATTACACAACACCGGTAAAGAAAAGGAGCACATTCTTTCGAAGTGTGCACGTAACTCAACCCTGACCTCAATGTCCAGCTCAGACTGGACACTATCAGATGTAATATTGTGCATATTATTCCCAAAACCTTTACTGTAACTCTGCAAGAAGTTGCACAATACTTTATTCGAAACATCCTGAGATCACTTTGAAAGTATTATTCTGATGGGTTTTCCATTGCGTTCAGAATTATGTTTCTTTTACCTATCAAGGAACATAAAAGATTTGCACAAATGAGGCAATTTCTTGGAACTGTGGCTGACTGAGCATGAATTCTTGACAGTAGTCAGGGCCTCACATTAGCTGAACCCTGGTGTGGTCCATATTACATGTGGAAGTTATTAACATTCCACATTATGCACTGCATTATGTGACTGGACCTGTATCTCTAGTCGTGTTACTTTCTGTTTCAGGGATTACACTATCAGCTGTACCTGAAAGATTCAACGCAGTGACCATGTCTTCTCATTAGTAGATGGAAATGTACTTTCCTGCTCCTGTCACCTCCAGACTGCTGATTATAGATCAAAAGAAATTCTTTAAGAATGCAAAGCAGAGAATCAAAGCTTTTGCACTCGCACAAACATTTTATGGTAATATTCTCCTACAACTAATAGTCACACAATTAAAAATGCTGGAACATGAAGCATCACATTATCAGTCCAATTTTATCCCTCAAATCTTTAATATAAAATGTATCGCGCTCCAGACAAACTGAGTAAAATTCAGTCTTTTTCTTGGCATGTTCTCACTCGGGTACACGCACCACAATTTACAAACACTCTCAACTAAACCACTTGCTCTTCTTGATGAGAGAGTCCTTCGATGTGCCTGTGAGTTTTTTCTTGTACTGTTCGACCAGACGGTCAAATCGATCATCCTCTCTGGATTGGAACTTCCTCTTCGCTGGCTTAGCGTTCTGAAATCAGGTAAAACACAAAGATGCACATGATCATTGCACTAGTGATGGATTCTTTCAGATCATCCTCTAAAAACAGTACGACTGAGATATAAGTCGTATATAAGATATAAGTAAAATTCTGCAGCTATACAGTAACTTTCATTTTGTTCTCATGTTCCGTCTTGTTTTAGGGAGTTGTTCCTTCACTTTATTATATATCTATATATATATCTATATCTATATCTATATATAT
>MU551596.1:2972360-2983531 GCA_024362625.1 Silurus asotus | reverse complement strand
TATATATATATTTATATATTTATATAAACCTTAAAGCTAACATATTCATAATAAAAGCCATTTCGATTTGACAGGGACTTCAGATATATGCATAGACCACCGCCTGCCCTAATATTATACATTATTCTGTATCTCTAACAGTTGTGTAGTATAGACAGTAGAACATGTTCACCTGTTTCTTGTTTTCACTGGGTTTCTCCATTGAAGGAAGTAACTTCCTCTCTTTCCTGCTGGGAACCGTCTTCACTTTCTTAACATTGGCAGTCTGTTTACCTTTATCCCGTTTCCTATTCCAATCAAAGAACACTTCCAGTAAGATCATCAGATCATGGAAACGTATCAGCATTGCTCAACCATTATGTTTCCCAAGATAATAAAAAAAATTCACAGAGACCAAATCAGCACCTGATCTTTGGACCCATATGTGAAGGCATGGGAAGAATCTTCTGGCGTTTTTTGCCATCTCCCAGTTCCACGTGCTCCACTTCTGGTGTGGTTCTGAAGCCAGAGTAATGGTTGCTCAGAGATTCCTGGTTCTTCTCGCTTCCTTTCTGAGCTCCTGTTGACTGCTGAAATGATGAAGACTTTTTAGGAGATTTCTGCTTACATTCACACTTCCTTCACAGTTTTCTGGGAGTTTATCATCGATATCAAGTTAGAGATGCAGACAAAAGAAAAATTATTTTATACTATTGTGAAATTCAGACGCTTTTGCTTCTTTCATAAAACTGATAATCTAAATTTTCCACTTTTTAATCTTTTACTCAGCTACTGCTATATAAGAATTTGTTTCCAATGAAAGATAAAGCCCAAGAGAGTGTACCATTCTGACCCGTGGCCTGGCACCCATGGAGTGTTTCTGCAATAGTTTGACTAATTAAATAAAAGTATATCACCTAGGATCAATTGTAACATAAGTTAAGAAGAAAGAAAAAGAGCTCCAAAGTCAGTTAAACTGCCGGACTCCTGTAGCCTCTCTTTTTGGCACTTAATAACTAGGAGAAGTGGGACTGGTGTCTTTTAAAAGCTAGTTATGAGTGGTTGTATGATGCAGCATGTCGGTCATTATGATTCAGAATTAATAGGCTGTCAGGTCATGGATAATAAATACCTAAAACTTTCACTGAGCAAAATTTGCCACAACTAAAATTGGTGCATGTCTAATACAATTGAAATTCATTAACAGCAAGAAATCCTGACTCTAGAATTATTAATTGCACAGTTTAGCTGCTTCTTGGGCTTGTCAAGTTTTAAAATGTTACCTGCCACTTTCAGTACAAGTTGTTTGTGAGAAAGAAGCGTTTTCTGAAATGGTCTCTAAAAATGCAGCACCTGACATATACCAAGTGGCATTAGTGAATTGTGCTAAGATGAGACAAAAATCTACTGTTTCGGTCAACGACATTGTCAGCATGTTTCAAAATTTATGAGGACTGCATGTCGGGAAAAGCAGGTTATCCAGTGATAAATCTGGTGGTTAAATAAATTGGGTTGTTTTAAGGCTGGTGGCCACCTAGTGGATGTTTTTGGCATTATGACCTATGTTAAATACCAGGATATTTCAGAAAAATCATGAACATGAACTCCATGTATTCATGTTGTGTCTACAGGTTGATTTTATATTTTGGTTACAGATTCCATGCAAAAATAACTAAATTAAAATTTATTAAAAGGATTTATTTTTTCTGTGCATGCATGTGTGGAAATATGATATACCAAGTTTTTGGTAGAGCTTGACATTCTGCGAATGAGGAGAAATCGTTCTAAATAATTTTCTAGATACACCCTTGAATATTATTCATCTGACGTCTATCTTGATACACTACAGACAAAGGTTGACAAAATAAGTTAAACTTTCCAGATTGTAAGATTTGCACCTGGCTTAATAAATAACGCACCAATTATTTTATACACACATATACACAGGTCTAGTTTTTAACATTCGAGTAGAAATATGTAAATGTAATATGCCTGCTAATTATAACCAGACACAATACTCGCATGCTTTTTTTTTCTGGTGAAGAAAAAAAAAAAACTCAACAGTCAAGACTTGCTATAGCAGACGTTTTTTCCAAAACACGTTTAGTATAAAAAAATTAAAAATAAACCATTCAATGCGCTCAAACCATAATTAAAATAAAGCAAGTGTACTGCTTTTCTTCTAATGGTAACAAATAGCCCCCTAAACATCATTACATTCAGACTGACTGGTTCTGAAGAAGAGATTACTGAGGAACAGATTGTTGAGGAACAGATGTTCATGATCCAGCACATCTCTCACAGCAGACACCGAGCTGTCTTTGATTAATTTCCTTCATCCAGATTTTCGAACGGAGTTTATTCACTCAGGACTTATATGATTAGGGGAGCATAGTGGGGTTAAATTGGATGCGATTTACATAATGATCCTCACCTTTTTGGCCCCAGAGTCAGAGGCAGCTGTCATTTTACTCTTCTGCTCCCTCATAGCCTTCAATTTTAACTTCCTCGAGTCCTCCAGCGAAAACTCCACAATAGGCCTCTGAGCAGAACACAACAAAGGAAACAAATCACACACACACACACACACACACAATTTAAGAACGCTGTTGCGACAGGCACGCTGTGGTTTAGAGCAAAAAATTCCTCAAGGTAATTTCAGGGCAGCTGAAAGACAGGTTCAGGAAATATCAAAAGTAATTATTCAGCTTATTTTCAGGAAAAAATGTATGTTCGACAGGGAAACGTGCGTGTTCGTGCCGCATGAGGCTCCAGCTAAAAAAGGAGATAAATAAACGTACTTCTAGGAAGCTGCTGTCTCTTCAGAAAAGTGGTTACAGATCATCAAGCAAATGGATAATACTCTATACACAACTGCGGCACTGAAGAAAACAGCCTTCATTAGGACAAATTAACTTCCTCCCATTGCACACAATAAGACTATATTTCCGCCTGCTAGTTCGGCACATAACGCATTCGACGAGTGCAAATGTTTGTGCACCCCAGGCCAGAGCAGGGAGGGAAATAAAATGGAGGAATACACATAGTGTATTATTCTTCCGAAATAACATGACTTTGGGTTAACATTTGGGCATTATGTACAATGTATTTGAACGATCCAGCGTACAAAATAACTCCCAATGCCTAATTTTTAATCCTCATACCTCCATCATCTACATCCTGAATGTCTTATTTCATACATCTTTAACTAACAGAGCCTCTGCATTGTCTCAGAACAAATGAATCATTTATCTTCTTCATCAATATGATTAGGAAGATCATATAAACACTTTCTAATGTCATTAGTAAGAATGAATCCTGACTGTGAACCATGAAACTAATACATTACTAATATGAAGTTTCACTAAAGTTCCTTCTATATTAAAAACGAAAAAATCCTAGGATATCTTTGATGCCATATTCTGCTGTCCTTAAAAATTTTTCTGACAATTTCTCCTTTTCTTTTTTGCCGTTTCAGACTGTACTTCAAAATTGCTTCAATCTCTATTACAGATAAAATGCAAACTATGGGTGCATTTAAAAATCCTGAAAAAATTCTTTTCCTCAGCTGTATGAAAAAAGGATGGGGCTTGACCTCATTCCCTTCTGTAATCACTGACATTGAACTGACCTTGACAGGTGTGAAGATGCTGGGGTTGTTGTTAAGATGACGCAGGGCTTGGAGGGCGTGTTCATGCTCCTGAAACTCCACAAAGCCGTAGCCTAGTGACTGACCCATCGGCTCACCACGCACCGGCTTCCTGTCGTACATCACGTGGCACTGGGCAGAAAAACAGTAAGAAGTGTTTTGTTTTTTTTTTAGGTGGAATTTAGCTTTTGATAATAATGCACAAGTATGCAGCAATTATTTTTTTGCAGTGGCACAGACCTGATCGAATTCATGCCATGCTTCTAGTACAATACTGCCATCTATTGTTAATGTGAAGCAACAGTGAAATCTACATACATTTGAATGTTTTTCCAATTTGCAGTAGATGTAGATTAATAATTCATAAGCCAGAGGAAACACTTTGTTAATGCTATAAAACCTGGTATCATTTGTTAACAAAAATTATCTAATTCTTAAATTCTTCATCTCAGCAACACAATACACAGGACTTCAGTTTATGCTCAATTAATGCTCACATGAAGTATAAGGGTAAAAAAAAGTACGGTAATCACGATTAATCTTTTAAAAGCTGCTGAATTACTTATGTAGAATTTACAGAGAATGGTGCAAATAAAAAAAACATTAAGCTAGCAGCTCAGTGAAAAACACCAGACTGGCTAAAACTAGCAGGAAAGTTCATGTAGCTCAGACAATCATGGCAAACAAAAAAGCACCACAAAGACAATGATTTTTGAGGGGCAGCACAGCATCACAGCAGATTCATTAATCGGATGTGACAGTAGGCACCACATATGCATATTCTTTTCTAGGTTTTTTTTACTATTCCGTTTCATATTTTACCGATGCATTAAATGAGGAAATCACATACACGTATTTTCTTAGCAATTTTGACAATAATATACAATGCAAGAAAAAGAATCAGCTTATTTTAACTGGCATCAAAATTAAAAAAGAAACAAAAAAAAGGAAAAAGAAAACGGCCCAGGTAACTTATCCCACTTTCTCAACTATAAAGCCGTACCCCAGTATGTGAACGGTTTCTAATTTGACTTTAGGTCATGCTGAGTCACTGATGTGTAGTCTGTAATATAAAGCGCACTATAATTAAACACTTCCCAGCACTATAAACAGTAAGCAGGCTACAGTTGTGGCGTCAGTTCTTTATTCCCACAGGCCCATACAGGCTAGACTTTAAAACGTTTACCAAGACGCCAAGCATCACCAACTGTCTCCTGCACATCGCTGTTCCTCTGAGTGAATTAATCATGAAGTGTTACAGTATATTTTGTCACAGGATTAGACAAATAAAGCCCAAATGTTAGCAGAATTATTGTGATGTACAGTAAAGTGCAGGCAATTTCTCCGCAACAGCTGCAAGAAGCAAAAGGGGAACCCATCATCATTTGGGTGACACCAAGAGTGCAATTACAAATCATTAAAACATTACAAACACTAGAGGAAGAAATATCATGAGCACCGGAGTGTGTGATTATGAGTAGCATCCTTTCTACAGTTTTCTACAGTCAGTTGGAGATGCAAAACCAGGAGCACCTTAGCAATAAATTAGCTCAACATCTGAGACCATTAAAGATTCAACACCAATTCAGGAATTCAATTAATCTAGACAATGTGGAAATGTTTTCTATACTTTTTTTAAAATCATGCTGTGGTGTTCTTCTTTGATCACGTTGTGTCCAGTTTAACGGACTACTACTACCGCTTCGATCAATATATTACTTAGTCTGATATTTATTGAAACAAAAATTTTATTACCTCAGAACTGTATTGGCCTCACCTATACTAGCGTTCAATATTTAACCAGTATAATGACCTCCTCTGAACAATCAGGAAGGCTCCATGAATCATTCAATAATTACCACCTATTAAAAGGCTCTTATTTTGAATAAGGTACATATGTGAATGTGTGTGTAAGTGTTGGGACTCGTTACCTCCTTGATCCGGACACCTCTTCCTCCCCCTGCGGCAGACAGGCAGATTTTAAACAGACGCTTGCGGTCCACACTTTTGGGAAGGTTGTGAACACAAAGTCGCGTTCGAGACACAAATATGTTCACGTCCTTCAGCTTTGCCTTCTTCAGCTCTGCAAACTAAACAAACACACAAACATGTCAATGAATAATAAAAGATATTACACAGCTTTTGACATGATACAGCTTTATGGCTAAAGCTTTTAAACTCCAAATCAAAATATACAGGAAATCACAAGGAAAATTTGAGGTAATGACACACATTTGTGCCAGCTGACCTACCCTCAACCTCTTCGCCATATCAGATTCAGAAACTCCTTCTGCTGTTTTGGTTCCAGGACGGATCACTGAATACAGAAAGAGGTAAAAGAGAAGTGGGGGACAATTAGGATGTAGAAGAAAAAACTATTCAGAACTATTCGGGATACATCCGCCTTTCCTTTACTCCACTTATTTGACTGGAATTAGGTTATTTTAAGATTATCTTTGATAAGATTTTTTTATTTATATTATCAAATATCTATTATAAATGATCTATTAAAACCCTAATTCCATAACATTCTGGATGACATTCTGAAAGAAGAACTGTGATGTCAATTATATGCTATACTATATTGCATACTGGTTTGAAGATAGCAAGCTAGCTAGATAAATAGCTAGCTAGATAAATAGCTAGCTAGCTAGATAGATAAAGACTAATCATCTGGTGTAAGAGTATAAGAAATTGCAGCATGCTCTCGTCTTTCAAACCACGTTAAACCCACTTTCCCAAATTCTAAGGAATGTTACTGGCTGCACTTACAGCCCTCTCGGGCGAGGTACAGGTTTCTGGTTCCTGTGTGTGTTTTCACTTTCTTGCTCTTCAGTTTGGAAGCGTCTTCCCTGCTCACGGCCAGCACAATGTTCAGCTTCCTCCCATCCACCCTCACACCACCAGCCTGCAATACACAGAGCAAGACTCAGACACAAAGCCAAAACAAAGGCTCAGAGAAAACCCTCACACACAAACGCTCATTTGGACTCACTTCAGATTCTGTCTGTGCTACTGCTAGACATTTCTCTGCTGCTTGGTTTGTTTTGAACTGAGCAAACGCACAACCTGGAGGAAAAGAGAGAAAAAAAAAAAAAAAAAAACAGAGTAAGCCGTGCTTGTCTGATTGTATGGACTGTGCTGTTCTTATACATGGTCATCAATATACTTTTAAATAAGTGCAAAAGTAGTATTATTCAAATATATTTGCAATTATTATGATTATCATAATTATTATTATTAATGGTATTAATAATAAAAATGAAGGCCCAGAGGAAAGCACATTTTTCAAGTATTTGTACTTTGAGATCTTTTTTTTCTTTTGGGGAAAAAAAAAATAGTACATATTAAATGCACAATATCTTACTTTTTAAACTGCTACATTTCAGAAAGCATGTTTTACCTTACTACTTTGCAGTAAACACATGGAGGAAAAGAGAGAAAAAAAAAAAAAAAAACAGAGTAAGCAGTGCTTGTCTGATTGTATGGACTGTGCTGTTCTTATACATGGTCATCAATATACTTTTAAATAAGTGCAAAAATAGTATTATTCAAATATATTTGCAATTATTAAGATTATCATAATTATTATTATTAATGGTATTAATAATAAAAATAAAGGCCCAGAGGAAAGCACATTTTTCAAGTATTTGTACTTTGAGATCTTTTTTTTCTTTTGGGGAAAAAAAAATAGTACATATTAAATGCACAATATCTTTTTAAACTGCTACATTTCAGAAAGCATGTTTTACCTTACTACTTTGCAGTAAACACACAAGTTGTGTTACATTAAAACCAATCACAAGACCACAGAAACTCTCCCATTATAAAAGTATAGCGTGCAAGAGAATGGAACAATTTTGATATTAAAAAAATTAGATCTCTACGCAGAAAATAAATTTAGCAGCGATTTATGAAAAGTGCTGAAAATTTTTAATTGCTCTAATGAATCACAGATCTGAATCAACGGCAAGTAAAAAAAAAAAAAAGCCTAAATTATTCATTATCATTCTTGTTGTAGTATTTTAATTGAAGTGTACATTAGGCATAATTGTGGGACAGTAACAAGTAGGTTATAAAACCTAATTACTGATGTCAAAAGTCATTTCCGATAGATTTTCATGGCCCTCTACATAGTGGGTCATTCAAAAATACAACAAATAAAGTGTGTATAATAAAAAATAAAAAAAAAAGCACCAACCTTTTGAATGTCCCGTTTCAGCATGCACCACAACACGCACATATCGGAGTTCACCAAACTGCAGAAGAACTTCCTCTAAACCCTCTTCCTCTGTGTCAAAAGACAGGTTTCTAAAAAAAGACCATTAAGAATTATTTTTTCTGCAACTTTTTTTTTAACACACATTTTAACTATTTAAACTTTTTTTCCGGCTTCTCCCGTTTGATTTGGCATGTTTTTATGTTGGATGTCCTTCCTAACGCAACCCTCCCTATTTATCCAGGATTGGGACCGGCACTGAGAGTGGCTGGGGTTGGTTTCCCTGACCGGGGATCGAACCCGGGCCGCAGCGGTGAGAGCGCCGCATCCTAACCACTAGACCACCAGGAGACCTACATGTTTTAACTATTTAACTGCACAATTTAAAACTAAATCAGAGTCTGACTGGTTACTTATCCATTATCAGCTTATCCAGTTAATTCTCAAGAAGTTAGTTCATGATGCATATTGCAGATTTATATGGTGATTAAATCATTACCTCGCATTTAAAATGAAATAAATAAATAACTGATTATTTAATGTGATTTTCGAATCTTCTAGCTTGCTCAGATATTACACAGCCGAAAAGTCCGCACACGTTGAGTAAAAGATCACCATGTCAATGGGCATCAGAAAATTCTGTAATAACATTTAGGTCTTTATAATGCACAACTCTATTCAGGTCCAATCAGGGTGAAATCAGATACTAATGCATCATAAGATTAGTATTGCTCAGCCCTTCTAGCTTTTAATGATGTTTACCTTATAAATACTGTTTTTCCTTCGTTCACATCTGAAGGAAGAGCATTCTTCTGTTTCTTCTTCTTCTTAACTGGAGAGATAAAAAAAAAAAGGATCAACCACCCTGAGCGCAGAGAGTTCAATAATAACAATCTCAAAAATTGTTATGAATGAATCCTACCATTTTCCTCATCATCCTCATCATCATCATATTCATCATCTGAGTCAGAATCATTATGCTCTTCGTCCTCACTGTTTTTGCTTTGATCCTCCTCCTCCTCCTCCTCATCATCATCATCATCCTCATCGTCATCATCATCATAATCATCACCAGATGGCGATTCTGCCTCAGAGTTGTCCTCTTGTTGTGTTATTGACCTTAAAATAAGCCAAAGTTTTACTAAGGAATGATAATGCTAGATATCTGAACACGGTATTGCTATTCACACCATGAATACACACTATCCCATCACACCCTTCGCTAATATATCTTCATATACATGTTTATTTACAGTATAAGTGTACTTGCTCAGCAGCTCCTAAAATGTTTACACTCCCCAGAGACTTTATTTGCTGTTCTTAATCAACAGCTCATCGACTTTTTTTTTGTACTTTGCTATTATATGTTACTGCAAATATATTTGCACATTTATCTGCATTTGTTAATTTGCACAATTGCTACCAATATCCATTCATCTATTTATCCCTCTCGCTAGCTACCTGATGTCATGCCAAGAATATATGTAAATAAAGCAAATGCAAGCAAGCTATCTAATTATTATTTTTTTCTTTGCTTTACCTGTAAATTACTATAAGTATATTTCTAACTCACTGTGCTACTGTCACATGTAAATTTCCCCCAGGAATAAATAAAGGGCTCAATCAATCTACTGATAGATCGATCTATTATATCTGTATGTGTACCATTAGGCTAATTATCATATTCTGCTATTCAAACTATTAACACTGTACTTTTATACATTACAGATGCAAAACAACAGGTTCTGCTCTTACTCTTTCTCTGCAGCCTGATCATCCTCTTCCTCATCCTCATTTCCCTCCTCACTCTCAGTCTCGGGTACTTTTTTTTCATCCTCTTTTTTACCTCCTATGATAAAAATGCAGTCGGTTAGACATCAGATGAAACATTTAGTCAAGCAGCAGAAAGAGAAAACGAACTCGTACCTGGGGCAATGCCCGACTGCTTTGCCATAAACTTGTCTTTCGACACGGCCCAGTCTACAGCAACCCGTCTATCTGCGAAAAGAGAGGCAGACCAAAGTTTGTCCATGGCATTTTTCAATGTTCTTTTGACATGTGGGAGGGAAGAAATAATTTGTTCCAGGTGGAAAAGAGAGAATCTCACCTTTAATTTCTTTCAGGTTGGTTGCTGCGAGGGCTTTTCCGGCTTCCAGCATGTTCTTAAACTGAACGAAAGCAAATCCTCGTTTCTTTCCATCTACACACAAGCATAAAAATTAATCTAATGTGAGTAAGAGGATCACTAGAGTAATAATGCATTAACACAACAGCAGAATAAGGCTCACTTTACACCTGTAACAGCCCCGACTGCTTTGCCATAAACTTGTCTTTCGACACGGCCCAGTCTACAGCAACCCGTCTGTCTGCGAAAAGAGAGGCAGACCAAAGTTTGTCCATGCCATTTTTCAATGTTCTTTTGACATGTGGGAGGGAAGAAATAATTTGTTCCAGGTGGAAAAGAGAGAATCTCACCTTTAATTTCTTTCAGGTTGGTTGCTGCGAGGGCTTTTCCGGCTTCCAGCATGTTTTTAAACTGAACGAAAGCAAATCCTCGTTTCTTTCCATCTACACACAAGCATAAAAATGAAACATTGTCTTTTAGCACTAATATGAGTAAGAGGATCACTAGAGTAACAATGCGTTAACACAACAGCAGAATAAGGCTCACTCTACACCGGTAACAGCTCATATTATTCTCATGAATCGGAGCATTTATTTCATTTCGCATGTAGATGTGTGTGGTGGCCTAAGTGATCCCTTAACATCATGAAATCATTAAATATATTAGTGAAAAATATATGTATAATCACTTATTATTATTGTATAATAATATATATGTATGTATCAAAAATATATGTATAATCACTCCGTATTTATTTGTAAGATTTTTTTCATTGGAAATAATACATCTTACAAAAAAACAAACTCGTTTACTCAATAATATATACGCATACATACTAAATATATTATTGATTTCTTTTTATATTTATAATATATATCATCAGAAGAAACTCAGATATATTTATTTATTTATTTGGTGTCCATCCGTATGATGACGGCATAGAAACATCTTTGATATTTTGCCAGACTACCAGCCTATTGACAGACTGATTGCACTGATTGCATAATCATTTGGTAAAACATCTGACTTTGGTGCATACCAATCACTCAATATTCGTTTAAATGAAACATTTCCATGACAAGAAATCTGATTTAATTTTAGACTGTTAACATATTATTAACCAACATCATAAATTACATGATTTACAAGTTTAAACTGGCATAAAAATGACAGTATATATATATATATATATATATATA
>MU551596.1:2901228-2963519 GCA_024362625.1 Silurus asotus | reverse complement strand
AAAAAAAAAAAAAAATCAATTTCTACAGTGGGCAACATTGATGCAGACTGTTTCTATGAATTATGAGTGGGATTTTTTATTATTATTATTATTATTGATAAATCGGTAAAAAAAAATCCTACTGAAAATACATCAAATAAAGCAATTTGAATATTTAATAATAAACACAAACTAAATCTTTTATACTTAATGAAAGCACATATATATATATATATAGTAAATTTGTGTATGATAATGTATTATTTTGCCCCACTTTCACTATCAGCTTCACGGAACACAGTCAAATGTGTCGCTTTTCTACCAATAATACGGATTATAACCGAGTCAAAAGGGGTAATAATCAGAAATAATTCACTTTGTAAACATTTTTACTGCGGGAAATATCATTTAGGTTGTCGAGGGAATCATTTTGTGGCCATCTTGTATATCGTAAAAGTTCTCCAGGAGCTGTGCTAGCATCGAGATGTACAATGAAAACCTTCATTTCAACCTTCAAACACTTAAATATACATATTTAATATTACAATTGTAATTAATGCGAGCAACAGAAATATTCTTACCTGCGTGTAATGTTAAATATATATATATATTCAAACACCAAACATAGGACAGAGGATATGTTATATGCTAGCTATATGGTGGAAATGTGTGAGTGCTCCGCCTACATACACACACACACACACACACACACACACACACACACACACACACAGCCATATGACAGGGCAGTACTGAGGATTAGAGGTCATTGTATAGAGCGAAGATAACACTGTAGATAAACTCAGAGATCAGAGGCCTGAGTCCAGATGTGCGAGTTATATGATCAGAGAACCGGAGTCCAGATGTGCGAGTTGTATGACTCACTGCAGAACTGCAAGGTTTAACATTATTTAGGTTATATGCATATATATCTATATAATAAACACACATGCTAGATTGTGTTATACTTTATTAAATACCTGTGGTTTGAGGCAGACGTGCACAACTTCCGGGAGACACCATGTTTATAATAAGGCTGGAGAAAACCAGCTTTCAGTCTGGAGGAAAGTTCAAAGCGAACTACTGCAGCCATTACAGCGTTACAGTTTCAGCCCGAGGCCACGCCCACATCATATAGCCACGCCCATGAATCCGGAGGTCATGCCATTATGTCATCTTTTTTTTTTTTTTCTCCCATCATACCATCTGTGCATTATAATGTACAGCAGAGGTGCTCACACTTTTTCACATATTTAATACATTTATTATTACGAAGATACTCTGATGACTTGCAATGAATGGAGTCAGCCAGGGTTGCATTATCCAGATCAGGGGGCAACAACCTTTTTGAAACTGAGAGCTACTTCTTAGGTACCATTAATGTGAAGGGCTATCAGTTTGATACACACAGTTTTCAGTTTAATCTGAAATTACAAATTTGCTCAATTTACTATTTATTATGTTATTAATAATAATTAATGATATTCATCTATGTGAAGACACTGATCATGTTAATGATTTCTCATAATAAGTATCAACAATGATTTAACAAAGTAGGAAACAGTTATTTTTAGAAAAGGCCAGCAGGCTACTTATGTGGTCCTTGTGGGCTACCTGGTGCCCGAAGGGACCACGTTGGTGACCCCTGGTCCAGACAGTAGCCACAAGCAGACTTCCAAATGATCATCAGTCATGTTCAGAGATGCAAAGTACTTTACTGTGCTTAAGAAGGTATCAGTACTTTCACTCTTTAACTTTTGTACACAAATACCTGTACTTTTTTTTTACCTCTTACATTTTCGAACCAGGCTTGTTACTTTCTATCTATTTGGTGACATGATCAATATCTTCTCATTGCGCTCTGTTTTCAGCCCATCAACCAATTTCTTGTCATTGCACAGCTTTTTCAATCTGCCACTGGTGTATCATTTCCACCACAGACGTACAGGGAGTGCAGAATTATTAGGCAAGTTGTATTTTTGAGGATTAATTTTATTTGAGGATTTAATTTAAACAACAAATATCTTCTCATTGCGCTCTGTTTTCAGCCCATCAACCAATTTCTTGTCATTGCACAGCTTTTTCAATCTGCCACTGGTGTATCATTTCCACCACAGACGTACAGGGAGTGCAGAATTATTAGGCAAGTTGTATTTTTGAGGATTAATTTTATTTGAGGATTTAATTTAAACAACAACCATGTTCTCAATGAACACAAAAAACTAATTAATATCAAAGCTGAATATTTTTGGAAGTAGTTTTTAGTTTTAGCTATTTTAGGGGGATATCTGTGTGTGCAGGTGACTATTACTGTGCATAATTATTAGGCAACTTAACAAAAAACAAATGTATACCCATTTCAATTATTTATTTTTACCAGTGAAACCAATATAACATCTCAACATTCACAAATATACATTTCTGACATTCAAAAACCAAACAAAAACAAATCAGTGACCAATATAGCCACCTTTCTTTGCAAGGACACTCAAAAGCCTGCCATCCATGGATTCTGTCAGTGTTTTGATCTGTTCACCATCAACATTGCGTGCAGCAGCAACCACAGCCTCCCAGACACTGTTCAGAGAGGTGTACTGTTTTCCCTCCTTGTAAATCGCACATTTGATGATGGACCACAGGTTCTCAATGGGGTTCAGATCAGGTGAACAAGGAGGCCATATCATTAGATTTTCTTCTTTTATACCCTTTCTTGCCAGCCACGCTGTGGAGTACTTGGACGTGTGTGATGGAGCATTGTCCTGCATGAAAATCATGTTTTTCTTGAAGGATGCAGACTTCTTCCTGTACCACTGCTTGAAGAAGGTGTCTTCCAGAAACTGGCAGTAGGACTGGGAGTTCAGCTTGACTCCATCCTCAACCCGAAAAGGCCCCACAAGCTCATCTTTGATGATACCAGCCCAAACCAGTACTCCACCTCCACCTTGCTGGCGTCTGAGTCGGACTGGAGCTCTCTGCCCTTTACCAATCCAGCCACGGGCCCATCCATCTGGCCCATCAAGACTCACTCTCATTTCATCAGTCCATAAAACCTTAGAAAAATCAGTCTTGAGATATTTCTTGGCCCAGTCTTGACATTTCAGCTTGTGTGTCTTGTTCAGTGGTGGTCGACTTTCTGCCTTTCTTACCTTGGCCATGTCTCTGAGTATTGCACACCTTGTGCTTTTGGGCACTCCAGTGATGTTGCAGCTCTGAAATATGGCCAAACTGGTGGCAAGTGGCATCTTGGCAGCTGCACGCTTGACTTTTCTCAGTTCACGGGCAGTTATTTTGCACCTTGGTTTTTCCACACGCTTCTTGCGACCCTGTTGACTATTTTGAATGAAACGCTTGATTGTTCGATGATCACGCTTCAGAAGCTTGGCTATTTTAAGACTGCTGCATCCCTCTGCAATATATCTCACTATTTTTGACTTTTCTGAGCCTGTCAAGTCCTTCTTTTGACCCATTTTGCCAAAGGAAAGGAAGTTGCCTAATAATTATGCACACCTGATATAGGGTGTTGATGTCATTAGACCACACCCCTTCTCATTACAGAGATGCACATCACCTAATATGCTTAATTGGTAGTAGGCTTTCCAGCCTATACAGCTTGGAGTAAGACAACATGCATAACGAGGATGATGTGGTCAAAATACTCATTTGCCTAATAATTCTGCACTCCCTATATATATATATATATATATATATATACATACACGTATATGGGAGTCATGTGACAAAAATAAGAACTACTTGAACAAGAGATTTTATGAGATGAGCTACTGAGTTCTGTTTCCTGTGTAATGCACTGCCTAGTGTATACAGGATTCACATGATAAAAGAATGAAATGATAAAAGAACTTGGGCTAGACTCGAGAGGTAAACTACTCAATTCTGTTTCCTGCAGAGAATTTGTTCATGTGCTCATGCGTGTCCAGCATAAAATTAACAAATCACTCTTTTAGACCATTCGTTCTTCTGTCACACTTTAAAATGTTCGAATCGTTCATGAATGACCCATAACTAACCCACATAAATAAGTGGAATCAATTCATGGATGATGGATGGATGAATGGATAGATGCATACCTACATACCTTCCTACCTACCGTCCATCCATACATCCATCCATCCATCCATCACTTTACTGCAGAAGTTCTCAAACCTCCTTTTACATTCCTACTTGATTACAAAAGTACTTGCATTTTGCATAAATATGAAAAGTCCAAGTCCAGATCTGTGAGAACTATATTTTAATAATTGATGCAGTTTGTTGCATGGTGAAGTCAGTTCCACTTAGCCACAGTCCAGACAGAATTGCTTGTTGAAATGAGTTGAAGTATGGAATGGTAGCCATGTTGGTTCAGTATTTCTTTTATCCTGAATAAGTCTCCAACCTTTTCCAAAACAACCCCAAACTATCAAGATTCCACCTCCTTGTTTGGGTGTGAAGCCGTCTGCTAACATATACACTACACTGTTCTCTGTCTTATATAAAGTTCTTTTATTAGTGCAACAAATGTCAAACTTTGACTCATCTGTCCAGAGAACCTTTCCTTTACTTATTCACTGTCCAATTCTTGTGTGTTTTTATTTTTTGAATATTTTTAATATATTTTTGTGGTATAAAAGCAAAAGGAACATGCATTAGTCTCAAAAATACTAAAATAAATGTTAAAAAATTTTGAAAGGCTATCCATCCATCCATCCATCCATCCATCTACTGTAATGCAGACATTCTCAAAACTCTTAGTTAAAAGTGAAACTTTTACATACCTACTGTACTTGAGTACAAAAGTAGGCATTGCATTTCCATTTGCATGTATTCTATTTTAATAATTTATGCGGTTCAGGGTTTTATTCAGAGAGAGGTTTCTATTGTTAGAGGCACACTGTGAGAGAACCCTGTCCCAATGTAAACTCTTTCCCAGAACCACTGGATTGTGCTTGTGGTCTCATGACATGTATATGTATTCACTTTAAATCTTTGAGGAACTAAAAGGAAATCTGAACATATTTGAGGAAGAAACACACATGGATGTGATGCTTAGGGGTCTGTTTACTTTTTGTTAGACAGTGTATGTTCTCCTGAATGTTCACATAGTAAACACTTTTCAGATCGAGTTGCAGACATATTTGGGAAAAAAAAACAGTTTTACGATTTATAGTTGCTTCGATTAAATAGATGCTCAATTTCAGTCCTATTGAAAAATAATAAAAATAATAATTATTTTAAGAAGAACAACTGGACACCTGGTCATTTATACACTTATACATTTAATGTGCATAAAATCATGCAGATACAGGACAAGATTTTTTAGTAATGATCACATCAAAAAGAAAAGATTGGGATATTTGATCATTTAATTGTGGTGAGTTTGTTGGTACCAGATGGGCTCGTTTGAGAATTTCAGGAACCGCTGATCTCCTGGGATTTTCACACGTAACAGACTCCAGAGTTTACACAGAATGGTGCAACGTCATGGAAAACATTTTATGTGAAACATAACAAAGCCCTACTGAATACATGAATGTGAGTTTTACACACCACATGAAGGGTGCAAAGATTTTCACCATGCATGCTGTAGATATACACCTGTATTGTGTCCTCAAAGTGGAAGACTTTTGAAATAGGTATTAATCATGTTTGCAGCCTCTTTTAGTGGTTCATCACATTCTTCTCTAAATGGCTACAGATGAGATGGTGTTAGGAAATTTTAATGGTCAATGGTCATCTCTATCTCTAAACATTCTGCCTGAAACGGAAATGATCGTGAAGACGTGACCTTCATGATAGCTTCCAAAAAGGGAACTCCTTCTACATTTGTTTCATGCACTAAAGCCTTCTAAAATGAGATTCTTTTTGTTATATTGATTATGTTCATACAGGTGTATATAATTCTTCCCTTCTACAAGTTCCTGTGACAATAGTTTTGTTTACAAAGTTAAACATTCAGTAATTAAACATTACACAGTAAGATTAGAATAAAAAAAAAAAAAAAAAAGATAAAGTTCTCTATACTTGAACGTTTGTAACTTTGCTTATCCATTTAAAGTGTGTTTTTTCCGTATAAAGGGTGTTGTGTGGGTTGGGGGGGGGGGGGTGTTACAAAGCTTTTCTAATTAAATGCACAAGAAAGAAAGAGGTTGTGGGAAAAGACACAAAAGAAGAAAATATAAGAACAATAAAGACAGGGAAAAGGTCAGGATTCGAAATGTCTTGAGCACATTCATCAATACCCCCAACCCCCTCAGCTTCCACTCTCATTACTCATTTACTGCTTAGTCCCAAACACCATGGATGTAATATAAATGTGTAAGGAGGTGCACATGGGGACAAAAAGAATGACCTTTATCAGAGTAATTGAGCCAAGACAGATGAATATCAGGTTCAAATAAATGACTTTTGAATTTTTCTTTAACTAAACATTAACAGTTAGTCTCACAAACCCAAACACCGTACAAGGGCTAAAATAACCCAAGACTGTTCTATATGTCTCTAATCTTGGTCGATTTGTACACCTGAGCAGGTTTAAACTCTGTCAGGTTTTTTTATTTAATTAAATGTATTTATTTTTAGAACAGATGCCCAAACATCTTCTTCCAGACAAAACTTAGGTATTATATTTAGTCTCCGCAGGGTAGCACATAATGTCCTGGATAAATAACCACTACAGGGCATGTTTATGTTATCAGTCATGGGTCTGTTTGCAAAATCCCACTTCAGCAGGTCTCCACTAATCGCTTGCTTAAGGTCACTCATGCAGATGATTAGCAGAAGAGGAGCCATTGGCCTGGCCGGGAGTCAGGTGGCGGATCACGGTGATGTCATATGTTTAACCAGCTCGTCATTGCCCTATCCCAAAGCCCCTTTTAGTTCTGGCTCATTTGCTTTCTTCCTGTGCTTTTAAACAGTGGAAAACCAGATGCACCGATGCCATGAACCACAGTGCAATGCATAACATGTCTAATTATATAACAGTGGTCAAATACAATTCTGTAATATGTTAATATACAATACCACAATTTGAACAGAAACTGAAATGACAGCTAATATATGGTTTATTAAATTGGTATATCTAATTAAGAAAATGTTGTTATATATACACATTTATTTACCAACTCTATTGGTAGACTAAACAATAAAATAGTGAATATTATAAATAGAAATGTGAAAAAGTTTATTCCTCATGTTAGGTAACATTTGTGCTTCTTGTCTCTTTCCAAAGTAGGTCTTATTCGTTTATTTTTTTAATTGTTTTGTCTCAGGTTTAGTCTTTAATTGATCTAAATCCTGACTGCATACAATGACTAAATCTATCTTCACATCCATTACTCTTATAACGACTGTGGACACTGTGGAGGACTTTAAATAATTTCCAAAATCATTAGGCATTCGGTTCAAACCAGAATCTTTAAGGGACTCATAAAAAAATATCTCATGAAAAAAGAGTGTATCTGTAATGTATCTAACATATGAGGCATGTTGCAAGAGCATGTGCTTCATGTGTGACCTATTTAGAGCCAAAGAGCCAACCAATGAGCATTAAAAACCCAGGATTGGGTGTGTTTTAATGCACAGGTAGGCAACAGGGATACATACACAAAATAAAAAATCAGTCCAAAGTCAAAAGCAGAAAGTACATGAAAGCAGGGCTTAAAAGAATAAGGCTTAAAAACAAAAATCCAGCATTTGGGAAACAAATCAATAACAGGACACAGGATGGAGACAAAAACTAGACAAGTAAAACTGTCCACAGCAGGGCTAGTCCTTCTCGCTACTAATCCCTATGTCTGAAATTTCTTTCCAATATATTTCAAACTAGAATGAAGCTTTTAAAGAAAATAATTTATACATTTAACCTTGCTGTGACCTTGACTCCTTTTGGATAAATTCTAATCAGTTCATTCGTTGATTACAATAGCAATTCCAAAGACATCGAATATTTCGTTTCAAACTCATTTTTTTTTACTAAGAAATACAGGGATGAACCAAAAATATAATGCCTCCACCAAGCATTAGCTCATGCCCTGGAGTTGCCATGGAAACCTCAATGCAAAGGGGAAATCCGTGACTGCATCTATTTGTGGTGGAGTGTAGATCAGATATCAAACTTAAAATGTCCCTTGGTTTGTGCCCCAGACAAAAAAAAACCCTGAAGTAACCCTTTTATTTAAAAGTGGGTCATTTGTTTAGATGGGACGAAGGCAGATTCTTTTTTTATACTGCTGTTTCTTCATTCATAACTTCAATGTTCAACCTCAGAAAGCTCCTCATATAAGCCTGCATACGTTTAAGCCTGGAGGAAACTCTGAGCATAATGTGCAGTCATTATCTCTCCACTATGCTGATGCCTTAAGAGTAACAGGGTGTGATAAAAGTGCAAGTGCTAGTGGTTAAAGCTAGTGGTTTTAGCCGAGGCTAAAACACTGACAGCCGCACAGTATCTACTCTATCTTGGGCAGGAGCACTGAGCAAGAACCAGGATTATCCATTTTTTTGGCAAAAGTTTGTGGACGCCTGGCCATAAGATTCCTACGTGCTTTTTAAACATCCGATTTCACATTAGTCTGAATTTGCTGTTGTAATAACCTCTACTCTCCTGGGAAGATGTTCTACTGGATTGTGAAGTGTGCTTTTGGAAGATTGTGCTCACTCAGCAACTAGAGCATTAGTAAAGTCCCCTTTTGATATAGGTGAGGTGAGGAGGCCTCGGGTGCAATCAGCATTCCAATTCTTCCTACAGGTGTTCAATAGGGTTGAGAGCTATATAGCAGGCCACACAAGATCTTGCACTCCCATGTAAACTTTATCTTCATGGAGCTGGCTTTGTGCACGGGGGTTTGCTTTTCCTAGTTCAAGTGAAAGAAAATATAATGTGACCAAATCCAAAGACATTCTATACAACCGTGTACTTCCAATATTGAGGTATCTGTTTGAGGAAGAACCACCTATAGAACCACATACCTTTGTTCATATAATGAAGATACCATTCCTTTAAAGGGCTCCATACATATTCACATACATATAGGCAAAATAATTTAGCATAACCACCAACTGGGAGAAGGGAGGAAACCGAGGAGCCTGGAGGAAACCCATATTGACCTGAGGAGAGCATGCAGACCCAAATTTAGGTTTGATCCTGGCACCTTGAACCTTTAAGGGCAACTGTGTGACCCATCTATTTTTTTTTTTACCTAATGTATAACTGATCTTGTGCTCTGTGTGCTTTCTTAAACTGACAAATTGAACAATAACAGAAGAAAGATTTCATTTGCATGCATATGAGTAGGAAAAAGAAAATTCCCTTGTGATAGAGCTCTTTTGTGCAGCGAGAGGTCTTGCCTTTCTATTCTGCAGTTTGTTCAGTGAAGTAAGACGAGAGGAAGTCAAACACCTAGAGGAGCTAATCCACTCTTGGCAGAGAAAGAGAGAGAGAGACAGACAGTGGAGCACGGATCAACACAATTGGAGAGAGATCAGACACGCACAGCGTAAGAGCGTTGGGGGAAGTGCAGTCAGATAGGGGGTGTGTCAGGCAGTGTGTGTTTCTGAGAGAGAAGCTGAGGCAGAGATGGGGTGTGTGCGAGTGTGTGTGGGGAGCGGAGCACGAGCCAGTGCACTAAAACTCACACACATGCGCAGGAACCGACAGAGACGGAGACAGCTTTTCAGCAGCAGCTAAGAGATTACTCCTTTCATCTCCATCCTTCCTGGGGTGAGGCTCTCTCCTTTAACTTTAACAAATCTTTAATGCGCATGTGTCTTTAATTGCTGCTGGGTTTGAGAATCCATAGCACTGGATCCAGCTGTTGAGAAATAGGTCCAGAGCTTGGTCATGTGGATCATTGGACCATATATCATTCGGAGAATGAGTGCTGAATGAAAAGAAGCAGAAAATGGGGAATGACGCCTTGAAGGAGATAAGGAGAAACCCAGGTTTGAGGTTTCTACTGCAGATGGCTCAATGCAGAGCTTCTTTTCTCCGATTAGGATACCTGGTATTTCATTTTTAATATCGACATATCTATAATGTAGATATTTCGATACAATATCTAGAGGACCAGATACGGTAGCTTTGCTTTTATGTGCATCTCTTGTTGAAGATCAATCAATAGTCCTGATTGGGATGGAGTGGAAAACCTAATTCACATGACAAATCAATGCTTATAAAAAAAGACTGATGAGGATTGATAGGACTTCGGGTTGGAACTTCAGGACTGATCCAGTGATTTAGAGCTCTGAAGGACATCTCTATTACGACAAAACAGTACTGCAAACTGGGGCAAGCTGCAAGCGAACGTTGCCAGGAGGAATATAAACTGGCCAGAATATAAACGGAACAGAGCAGACAGCTATGTGAAGAGTAATTTCAAGGAATACAGCAGCATTTTTTAAAACGAATCTCTACATTCAGCATCTCTAGTGTATGTGCTATGCAGTTTCTCTGTTCTGAGAATAGAAAAACAAGCGAGGATACTCAATATACAGAATATTCTTTTATATGCACTATTATATAATAATTCTATCTCTCCAGCCATAGACGTTATTTCACAATGTCATTTTATCTATTTAAAAAGGACACAACCTCGGTTTGGTCCTGTGCTTTTTTCCTATATTTTTTTGTTAATTCATCTAATTAACTAATGAATAAATTAGCTAGTGAGTTCCTTAGTTAAAATGAGTGTTGGAGCAGGGAAACATGCAGGTTTAGGCATTGTCTGAGAACATGGTAGGATCTAGAGCAATGCAGGTGAAAAAAGGGAGCAAATTGTGTCTTCCGAATAAAAAAAAAGGGATGCATTTTAAGCACCCCGACAGCTGCCCTTGATTATAAGTGAGTTCTGATTGAACAAGTTTTCTGCTATTTTCTCAGCTCAGAGAATAGTCTTTAGTCCTGCTTGTAACTGCCTGATCACTCCACATTCAGTAGATTGAGATTTTTTCATACTTTCTTTAAGCTCATTCTTTTCTTCTTTTTTTTTCATTTCAGGTTTAGTGCCAGAGAAGTATTGGAGACCTGAGATGGAGCACAATAGGACACAGCTGTAAGCTGTGATCTCTTTAAGAGGTTGCAAGCATGATCCTTCACAGTATAAGATTCATAGTTATTCTCAGCCTGACTTTGTTTAGCAGTCCACATGCTGCATATCTGTCTGGGGATGGAGGAGAACAAGCATGGACACAGCCAAGCCCTGTTAAAAAGCACAAGCTAGTCTATCCAGCTGGCATCTTACCATGGAGCAGGAAGACATCCAAAGCCAATACAGACACCACTACTCCAGCAGTCACACAGAGCTCTTGGTCAGCTACTCATAATGACATTAGCCATCCATCACTAACCACTTTATTAACAGCACTGGACTCATCTCCCTATCTCGACTCAGAGATCCAGAACAATGTAGTCAACGCTCCAGAGTATACAACATCTCCTGACCAAAGGAGAACTGAAATGAGGCTAAGTGATACTTGGGTATTTGGGAAGTCCATAGCTGTTGCTCAAAGATCAGATAAAACAGGGCTGAAACAGAAGCAAACAGACGCACTGACAACTCTACAGAACACCAGAGGAATGATGGAAGAGTTCTCTAGGAGGCCACCTCACCTTGGTACTATTTCTCCCAAAGGTAAAAATTCTAATGTATTCAATTTAACAGATATGGTTAAATACAATGACTCACAATAAAGAAAGGACACAAAGCAAGCATAAAAGTACACAGATTCTGAAACACTATACACATATAGAAAATAAGTGTTTTTACAGCCAACTCCTGAGTTGGAAATGTGCAAGGATATGGCAAGTATATCAAATACAAATAATCTATTGATTGAGGACACTGATTTGCCTGCTTGGTCAATAAGCTGTCAGTACACTGTAGTGGTGTGTTATGGTCTTGTGCGCTGCAGTGTACAATCAGTATTCCAGAAGCGCACAAGGGAAATTCGTCTCAGCGAGGGAGGGGCAGACCATGCTTCATGAAGACACACTTTTCTCTCTTGACTCATTTTAATTTCCGTTTGATCTCAGTTGCTATTTAGAACAAACAGATTGCTGTTTTTTGAATTGACCTAATAAACCGATACAATAACAACACGATTTCATGATGTTTGTGAGCACCATTTTGTTGTAGATTTTTTTCTTGGTTTATATTTAATTCAGATAGAAAGTTATATTCCATATCAAGCTATAGATTAGTTGAAGTCTCTAATCCAGTGACGCCTTTGAAATTAGACTCTATGCCCAGTCGGACAGACAGCTTGGACAAAGTGCATGAGGGTCAATACGAGAAAAATGACAGTTTGGTTTCCTTGAAAGAAGAGACGTCCAGGCCGACTCCAGGATTGACAGCACGCACTCTTCTTCCAGGTGATTCTTAGCACTCACTCTAATTACACTGATGCCTAAAAGGCTAGTAAACAGTACACAGGTCAAGTAAAAAGGCACTATGCAGTCTATCCCTAGCTTAAGAAATAATGCTGATACAAAAGTTTGGCTTCGAAACACCAAGTAATGCATTTGATGCACAACCTTCGATCAATATGCAATATTGATTATACATTATTTACACCATTTATTATACTTAGTTTTTTCAGCCAGTGACCCCCATTTTACAAAGTAGGGACAATCAAGTAGGATAAAGCTGGTTTCTAGTCAATTTGCATTTGCCTGTTAAATATCTCAGATAAGGGATGCACCTGCTTAGTGTGCCACTTCCTGGTTTTTAAATAGTTACACGAATGAGAGCAGCACTAAGGTCAATGACTCCTAATCTTCACTGTGTGTGGAAGACTGCATGACCCATTTTTTTCAGTCCTACTTCCACATCCCTCACTGTAAAATAGGCCAGCTAATTACCAAGCCGAAGTTTTTTGCCTTCCAGCTCATGGGCCTGTTTTTATCTCGAAGCTGACAATTGTTTTACAACATTTTATTTTGGATTTTGGTTTTGGATTTGAACCGTTTTTTTTCTTCGTGATGGGGTTTCCAAGTGGTACGGCCAACATATGATTTATAAATGTGGGAATTAATTCTGCAATGAGTGCAATGCTCATATTAAAAATCTTTTATGTGAACAATTCATAGTGATGTGAAAAGTGCAAATGTTTCTAATTATATACCTTTCCTGTATTTTCAGGCGTGCTTTCACTTGATGAATGGAATGAAGACGTCACTGAATCCTCGTCCCAACCTGACTGCAATATCGACACCACAGGGGTCTGCAACTCCTCGAACCCTCTCTGGAGCCTTGGTCTCCCTGACAACCTTTCCAATACCCTGACTCCTGCTTCCCCAATGCTTCCTCCTCTGAATATGACCCCACCTCCTTCTATAGTAACGACCCAACCTTTTTTGGTGCCATTATTTTCAGACTGGAATGCTGCAATGGCAACATGGGGCCTGGCCTGGGAGCTCCAGGTATACGGCCTGGGCTGTGTGTTCTCTCTAGTGGCCGTGTTGTCAGCCCTAAGCTTATTGTGCCTCCCTTTGTGTCAGCCTTCTGGCTGTGCTAATTTTACCCTTCTGCATCTCCTCCAGCTGCTTATTGGCTCGAGTCGGGCATTCTGGCTCATTTATGACCCCTATGGGCAGAAAGAACGCCTTCCTGTGGCCTGGGCACGGGTCCTCCATGAGGCCGGTTACCCATGTTTAACTGGAGCCTTTGGCATGCTACTTGTGCTGCTTTCTCCTCAGCTCCTCTCACAGAACGCACTGCGGCGGAGTATTTGCTGCCTGGCCGCACTCATGCTGCTTCATATGGCCACAGTTATGGGCACAGTGGGCATATTATGGATTTTCCCTTCCTTCCCTGTCATTTCTTTGCTGCCCCCTGCAGCTTTTCTGGTTCTCTCATGTCTCCTCTCAACTTCATACCTGCTGCTTTACTGCTGTGCCCGCATAGAAGCCAAGCACATCTACAGGCTGAGGGAGAACTCCCCCGATCGCCTTGCCTGCCAGGCCAGCCAATGGCCCCTCAGTGAGGCAGGTGTGTGGGAGCGAGCAGCCGGAATGGGACTGTTCTCAGCACTTTTCCTCCTGGCATGTGCAGGACTCCGACTCTTTGCCATTCTGCATGTGCTGGGACTGACTGGTAGCACGTTAGGACTCACGCCCTGGCACTGGTGGGTTTTTCAGCTGAGCTGCAGAGTATGTGAGGCATGTGTTTGTCTCACTCTAGCTCTCATCCTCACACATCCTCTCCTCTGCTGCGGAGTAGCTCATCCCAAACTAAATCACTGGAGCTCATGGTTCAACAGGTCGTCCACCAGGAGCACGATGATCACCAAACCCCAAATTCTGTCAAGTGGCTGGACCAAGAAGACTGGAGAAGCACTGCATGAAAGCATGTCACAGCATGAGAGTGAAAGTGTGCCACTTTATACCCTAGCAGAGCTGCCCATCGGAGAACCAGAAGGCCTGGACCTTAACTATCCCCGCAGCCCTCAGCTTGCCTCTGCTCAACTTCCTAAAAATGGACTTTTGCTATCTCAGCCTTCTTTTGTGAGCCTGGATTGTGATTCAACAGTAGATCTGAGGCCTCCATCTCCAATAGACTTAGGACGAAGCATCGATGAGGCTCTGAACAGCGAGGCTTTGTTCCATCGAAGCTTGTTTAGCTCGTCCAGGCTGTCCCTCAGCACACGGGGACCTCCAGATGGCCAGCCATGCAGAGGAATGCCTGCAGAACCATCCCTGTACCGCACTGCATCATGTGGGGAGATGGATTTACCTTCTGCACCATCACCACCTGTACTACGAAGCAGCGCAGCATGGAAGGCCTCGAACTTCAGCTCCTTACGTGGAGGAACTAGAAGTCATGGAGGTCAGGCAGCTTTTTATACTGGCTTTGGCTCTGGGCGTCACAGTCAGAAGCAATACCAGGCTCTGGGCACACTTTCTTCCAGAGAGTCTTTGTATGATCAGCAACACATTCGCACACAAGCTGACGAACTGGCTGTGCAAGCCGAATTTATGAACGTCTGCAGACAGATAGATGCACTGAGTGTCTGCAGTGACACCATCGAACTGTAGGTTAATGGGACACATCAGGATCAAGTGGAGTGGCTCCAAAGATCATCTAGAGCCCATGTCAGTGCATAAGACCTAATCCTTTGAGAGGAATTCTGTTGGAGATGGAACACTTATCTACTTCAGTTTGTATGAGCTAAATAACTTAAATCAAGTTTGCAGACTGTTTGGAAAATGTCACTGCAGTGGTTTTGCTGCATACCTTTAGGAAAATGGGTGAAGAGAAAATATAAAATCTGAGTTAGTCCTGGACACGTTACAGTTTTATTGCACCATAAAATGTACGAGGAGAAAGGAAATTGGTGGAGGGATTTAATTTCCATATTTCACAGAATCTGGATTTCTTGATGAGAGGAAAAAAGCTTCTGTGCCTTTTTTCAGTTGTCTGTTTTCTTCATTTTTCTGGAAGCAACATTTCAAGCAATTTATTATTCAGCACATAAAAGAAAAGCTTACTCTCTCTCTCCTTTGAAAAAAACACAAAACATTTTTTTTTTTAGATGGCTGTATGGGTTTTGCTCCAACGGTGTACCTTCCTATTGCGTTGCACGTGCAAATATAAACAACTAATTTGCAACATTACTGCACAAATGGGAACGAATCAGAATACATTTGTACATACAGTATATATTTTGGCAACATTTAACTGTCATTGAATTATATACAGAAGGGCTTTTCCTCCAGCAGCAATATGTCTACATTTAGCACTTTATGTATTTGTGGAAAAGACGAGGCATCACTGAGAGTGAAGTGTGCTCAGGTGTGGCTTTACTTGTCATAATTACTTGTAAGAAAAAGATTTTTAAGTGAGTACGTTTGTCAAGTTTGTAATACTAATATAGCAGCACCAGTCAGTGCATGTATGGGTGGGAGATAGTTTTTCAGGGTTTCAGGAATTACACAAGACATATATGAGAGAATTTTATCCTCACTTTACCTTTCATTCCAATACTTTCTGTACTGGGTAGAGTAGCACAAGTCACCGATGCATCTGGGTTATATAAGTAACAGGTCTATGAAAATGATAAGCTTGGCTGTTTATGGATAAACGAATAGTGAAAAGGTTTATGAATGTACAAATTAATAAACAAATCTTTACTTTTAGGATTCGAGACCATAAATGTCATGATCCATCACATTCTCTGATGCATTATGTATTTATTATTATTTTTTTCCTCAGTTGCTTTAGAGCATTTCTCAGATATGGACTACTCGAAACACTTCATTTAGTCACTAGTGCACATCATAAAAGCAATTCTCATTCCTTTGATCAATGCTTTGGTACATTCATTTAACGGATTTTGTACAATTGCCTGCTGTTTCCTACATTATTAGTTTGTCATTTTGATCAAAATATATTACACTGGTTTCACCTGAATAGTCTTTTTGAAAATGGGCGAACAAGAAACAGTGTAAACTATTACAGTAAAGTGTAAATCCTGTTTGGTCTCTTTTAAATCAATATAAAATCAAATATACGATCATAAATATATTTGTGCTGTTGAAATTCATCTGCCATACAGTAGAAACTTTGTGGATTTTCAATTAATCATTGTAGTTTATATCAAGAATTCCTGAAACTGTGCACCGTCATACTGACATCACTAAACATTTTGACGATCTTGTTTGTGAACAATGACAAAAGGACTTATGATAAAGGCTATGAGATGTTCATTGACAAATACTTACTTTAAACAGATGAACTAAAGATTTTAAGAAAAGTACAGACTTTTGCGAAATATCAAATGTATTGTGCTGTTTGTACAAATAGTTTTGAGAATTTACTTACTGATTTGCAAATATTAAGGATGATTCCAGAAACGCTCCAAAGAAAATTAGAAAAACTAACTTTTCCCTGTACCAAGCGCACACAGTACAGAATCATTACACTAAGAGCCCAAAGCGCCATCTAGTGGTAACATGTGAATAAAAAAAATAATAATGAGCGAGTCTCTTGGATTATAGCCA
Source organism: Silurus asotus (assembly GCA_024362625.1). Classification (NCBI taxonomy): domain Eukaryota; kingdom Metazoa; phylum Chordata; class Actinopteri; order Siluriformes; family Siluridae; genus Silurus; species Silurus asotus. Next base: position 2,946,544 of record MU551596.1, on the reverse strand, counting down.
TCTTTATTAATGTGACCCTTTTGCACATCATGGCTGAGTGCACAGCTTTGGGTGGTACTCCTGTACAACAGTAATACATGAGCAGCAAAAGCCTGTCAAAGCCATTATCCATTAACTCTGCTTAGAGGTCATACACCCCCAAAAACTGCACCGTTTTGTATCTCTAATTGTGCTTTGCACTGCTGTAGCACAGACGTTTAACTGTTTGAGATGCTTTGACGTCACTCTGTTTTCAGATAAACCATAGTCCTGTAGTCACCCATTTTGTTCTACGTTGAGATCTTTAGGTTCTCGCTGTATTGAGCTGTTTTACAGAAGAATATTGTCAAAAAAATAAGATAGTAACATTGAACATAATAAAGGACTATAATAAAATAGATTTCTTTGAACAGATTTTCTTTTCTCTAAAAGACTCTGTACAAATTTGGGGAACTGCCTGACTTGCCAGCAATCGCAGACAAAATAAGAGGACCTGTTGTTAAGTAAACCTATTTTATACACTCTAAATTCGAACAATGACTCGGGCGTTGGGAAAAAACAAAAAACAAAAACAAACAAGAGACAACACACATCCACACAAATGGAAGTGAGACCTTCAAACCTTTTTCCTGGGAATGAATTAAGTCTAATATTCATTGTATAGCATACACATGATCACATTTTGGTATTACACTCATAGAGGAAAGTGTACATAATTACCTTTTTTCTGACATTATTATTCAAAAGAGAAACTGTGCAGTGATGTAGCATTATTTCACAAAATTTGAACACACGGATGACAAGTGTTGCTCTACTCAGACCAAATCCGCCTACGCTGGAAAGTTTTAGCGCTTCAGAGTTTCCGTTCCATGGCGGCGCTAGCATTAGTGCAACCACTGAAAATCTTTATCGTACTGTTGTACCCGTATGTCATCTTGCATCGGGCCAAAATAGTAGGTATGTTGATTTCAAAAGACTTAAATTTCCCAGCCTTAGAGCATCACTGGCGTCTCAGGGTAATTCTAGACTTCGCTTTCATTTGTAAGGCGTGCAGGTGGAAAAGAGCTCGGATTTGAACTTAAGGCTATCCCTTAGCTTTCGGTTCCATAGTCTAAGCCTGCTATCTAAAGAACCTAAAAAGCAGATTGAATCAAGTTTGTGTAACGTGTACTTTAGGCTTCATATACAAACTTCATGATCTTTCACATGCCATTCTGCCAACTACTCTTTCAGTGACCAGCCAGATACACAATATTAAAGCTTATTGCTAGTAGGCCCACAGAGAAGACAGAATTTTGGTTACACGAACCACAAATTGAAAAGCAGTAGAAGTTAAACTATCCTGTGAAGACAAAGTACTTCAGTAGAATACTGTAGGATTTACACAGATTGTCATATGAGGAGAAAATGAAAGAAAAAAAAAAAAAATAAAAGACAAAAGAAGTGCACAGCAATGTCCATGTCTGTGTTGCGAAGGTAGAGCGCAGGATACCTGCAGGTCTGCTGCTGAGCACACCTGGTCGGGAAAACCACACCATTGTTTCGTCAGAGGAGGATGCCCGGGAGGAAGGAAGGAAGGAGTGAAGGAATGTAGGAGAGTTCGGATGAATCAGTTGTGTTTGGTCACAGCTAGGGTCGTATGGCTTCTGCTGCCACCCTCAGTATAACCGCTTCTCGTAACTACGTGAGAGATAAAATGTCATTAACATTGTGTTCAAACAGCAAGCAATCATCAGTGATGTGAAAACGTCCAATTTACACTTTTTAAAGCATCCACCATTGTCCTGCTGCCTGTAATAGCAAAACAAACTTTATTTCTGTATTGTAATTTTAGCTATGGCTTAACATTTTCTTCACCGATATCAGTTTTAAACATCGTTCCCTTCACAAGCTTTAAAACCAAATGCCTGTAAAGTCGTTTGATCAATCAGAAGTGGGCAAACACGACGACACGTCAAAAAACGCTACCCAGCTACCGCGGGTCTGGATCAGCTGGTTTACACACATAACCATACATCTGACTGGAGTTTGACTGATCGTGTGGGTGACGGCAACCGTGTATTTAAACTGATTTTCTTTATAGGAATAAGAGAAGGCTATGGAAGTCATAAGAGGCCATGCATTATAGATATTTTTTCTTTCAGGTTTTCTTGTGATCATGACTTCATTTTGTTGTGTTGAGATCAAGAGTCATAACGGGAAAACGTTTGTGTCGAGGTCGCAAGAAAACAACTTTTCGTATGGCGAGAGCATTCTGGCCAAATTCAAAGAAAAAAAAATACTGATCACGAGGAAACAATGCAAATGTCAAGATAAAAAAAAAAAAAAAAAAAAAAAATGGAGAAAACTGTTTCCTTGTGATCAGTTGTATTCGGCACATTCTAGAGCAGGGGTCTTCAATATTTTCCACAAAGGGCCGATGTGGGTGCAGGAAAATCCACACCAAATTCTACCTGTTTAAATTTAATGATTTTTATTTTCAATGACTGTCAGGTGTGACCCTTAATTGTTTGGAATGAAAATCTGCACTCACCCCAGCCCTTTGTGGAGAAGATTGGACACCCCTGTTGTAGAGGCAGCATCACGGATGATTGCATTCGCTTTTACTTTGATCAGCAACGCACTCGAACTGGAGATAAAGTTCATATTTGCTACAGGAAATCGTTTTTTTTTTTATGACAGATTTCAGACGCCAACACGGCAGGAACGTTCACGAGGCGCAAGATTTTCTTGCGATTACAATAAAACAGGTTTTTACATCAAGATAAAAAGAAAAAGTAAAAAATAACGAAAGAAACCTTTGATATGGCGAGAAAATTGTTGTGATCGCCAATAATACAAAAAAAAAATAAATACTCTAAAGTATGCCCTCTTAGGACTTCTGTTGAATGCTGTATTTATATGTTAGATCTTATTACAGATAACCTGGAGCTCAATCAGAGCTTCAGACACGTAGGTGGAGCCAGGAATATTAATCCCATTTTTAAATTATTTTTTAAATGTCTTGAATCAGGGTGAGCATTAATAAAGAGGCAACACAGACTATTGAGATCCATGAATTAATTAGAGCTGATAAAGCTTCTCTTATACATTGATTTCCATATAAGTTTGGGGATCATCTACACACGTTCTGCAACTATAGCAGAAAACTAAATGACCAATGACAACCAATGAAAAGAACACTGGAATATTGTATTGCTTACACTATATAAACTGATATATTGAGGGACTAATGGTTGACAACTGCTGCATTTATTTAGTGCATTACACATTTCGCTTCCCATTTAAACACACCGAATAATCCACTTAGTTCACCCTGAATGCCACCAACAGAAAATGTTTTTTTGCTGCTATTCATTAGAGATGAAAGTTTAAAGGAATTTTCTTTCAGCTTCATCAGACTATTTATAACTCACCTTTGTTTATGTGTTTAGCAAGGAGCCTCTCACAACTCGCTTTGTTGCGGCCTATAACGCAGATACATTTGTAATTTTTATCACTCTTGACTATAAGGTTTAATTTTTGAATTGGAACATGCTTATATTTGGGATTTCATGTCGATTATATAAGGATTGGGAGATTGGTGTACTTCAGTTCAAAGGAAGCTCTGCCTCCTAGTTAATTGGGTTTAAATTGTTTGAATTAATTCAAATCTGCATCAATCAGATGCCTTGATTTAAAAATGTATAACAAAAGATGAATGCCTTCAATAGATTTAGGCAAAAATAATAAACCCAGCAATATTACATTCATGAAATTACAACAGTAAGAAATGCAGCTGAACCTTTGAAGCGGCATTGCGAGTTCCAGAAACGTGTGACCTGGGTGCAGTGACGGACCAGATTCCACTTCATTAACCCTAACACCATTGACCTCAACCACAAAACTATTAACCTCTAGAAAATAATCACAAATATATTCCCCAGTATCCTCATTCATCCCCATTTCTATGTGAAAATTAAAAGTATAGATCGGCCAAAAATGCTAACACGATCATCAATTAATGAACATACTCAGTGTCAGCATATGTAGCATTTTTCGACCCACTATGCTTTTATTTTCTTATAGTTTGCATATAGTGTAGATTCAGGGCTTCTGAACTGCAAAAGGATGTTAGAAGCATCTAGGTATTAAGCAGAGAAAGTGTCATCGAAGGAGAAACAAAGTAAACTTATGTTTTTACTAAAGATCCTACAACTCAATCCCCTCCACCATGATTTACATTTAAAAAATTTACAAAAAAAACACAGACATGAGGACTGAGTACTTACATGGCACAAAAGAATATCTACGATGAATGCATAAAAGAGAGGAGAAGAAGAGAATTTCACATCATTCCATAAGAAGATATGAGGGGAAAAGATAAATGTGTTTTTGTTTGGGGGGGAGGACTTAATAAACTAAGAGAGGATTGCGGAGTGTCTGACATCTAAGCAAAGGCTTTTCCCAGACAAAACTGGAACTGCAAACCGACCTGCCAACCTCAGAAATAACGTACAGTCTTTTTGTAAGGACGTTGAGATGCTTTGAGGTGAGGAAGCTGACGCTTATCCATTTTATGAACGATGTAGACATTAAACAAAAAGTTTACATGCTGGAAAGTGTGCATGGAAAATTAATGCCTACAAGTTTATAAAAAGAAAAAAAAAAGAAAAATCTATATATATTATATAACTTATGTTTTTTTTTTTTACATAAAAAGAGAAAGTGAAATATTGGACAATTTGCTGCTTAGATTTTAGTTTAATAGTTTGATTAATGCTAGTTTAGTTTCTAAAAGAAAGGGCAGGTACAATCAACCACATGAACCTGGCTACATGTCTTTTAACCAGGGATAAAATCTATTTTTAAATGGTTTAGGAGGAGATAGTAAAAGACATCAGCAAAGACAAGCTGTTCTGGTTAGCTGCATTACATTGATAGTGTTTTTGTCTAAATATTCTGATAATAATAAGGAATATATAAAAAGGTCACACACATTACACAGAGAACTGTTTTGAGTTTCATTTACCAAAGCCAAAGATAAACATGACAAAAAAAAAGGCTTGGTGTCAGTGGGAGCCAGCGGTGTGACTTATCGCTGGGTATGTGAAAGCGGTCCACAAAGCGTGAGAAACAAGCGATACAGGCTATTTGTCGGTCTCAGCACCTGTGTGTTCTGAGCACTTTGTGAGGCTCTGCCTGGCAGCTGCTGGAGCAGTCACTTAGCACGCCAACATTGGGTAAAGGGCACAGAGAAAGAGCCACAGAAACAGGGAAGACTGACTGCTCAGGCAACCTAGTGGAAGTGAGCAGAGTGGGCGGAGACTTACGAGTGCAGGCCATGAACGCCACCCTCCACCTGAGCAGACATGGTTCTCTTCTCGAACTTCAGCTCTCCAGAGTACATCATAGAGCTACAAATAACACAATAATAAGCATTACAGACAAATAATATAAAACCATAATTCTCTAAGGGGGCAGTGTGTGTGGTTTGTTTGGTTATTTTTTTATTTGGCCCAAATAAACTGCCAGAATAGTAATAAAGAAATAAAAATAATAAGCCTCCTATTTGAATAGTTGGATTCTGTTCATAAAATCAATCTGGGATGAAGTTTATAAATGTATTTTTTATGTATTGTTTTTTTTTTTATTAATTAATAAAAAAAGAATCAACCATGGTGGTCCGAAAAGCATATTCACTATACATTTCCTGCCCATTGCCACAAGGTTAACCCACCATTAGCCTATCCAGCGCTCGAAAATAAAAGATTACATGAGCCGTGGTCTTACCGTAGGATGGACAGGCTCTTTGCACCAATATCTTGGCAGCCATGCTGGATTCCAGCAATGAGGTATGGCACAAATTTATGGATGGAGCCTTTATCTTGAACCGAGCCTGATACTCCCTGAGCTACCTTCACCTTATCTCCTTCACTGTAACACAAAATCCCAGAAATGCAAACATTCAGCTATGCAGTGAGGACAGCACAAGGTTCAACAGGTTACAATGACAGGTTATATTTGTAATAAAATCCTGCAAAGGATTAAGAGACATTCCCCTTTTTTTTTTTTTGCATTACGAGGAAAAAAAAAGGGGATGTTATGAACAGAATGTTTTCTAATTAGTTTTTTTTTCCTACAAATTAAGACGTATACCTGAAATAGCGTTTTTGGCTGCTGCTGTTTTTCTCCATGGCATCCAGAGAGCCCATACCACGGTACTTCTTCAGTCTTACGCCATCAGAGAAAAAATACTCACCAGGAGCTTCTGTGGTTGCCGCAAGCAAGGAGCCCATCATCACTACAACAAAGCAGAACAGGTAAAAAAAAAATGTGGCAAAGTACAGAAATATGGCATAAGCAGAGAACTTACAGTACAGTTCTCATCAGCCTGCAGTGGCTACCTGTGGATGCTCCCAAAGCAAGAGCCTTCACCACATGTCCAACAGTCTGAATGCCACCATCTGCGATTACTGGCACTCCGAAGCGGCGGGCGTACTCTGCCACTTTATACACAGAGGTGCCTTGGGGTCGGCCGCACGCCATCACTGAAAAAACAACTTCACTTCAATTGGTCCATCACAGATCATAGATATATTAACGCACACATTCATCAAGTATATGATGATCTCACACACCTTCCTGTGTAATGCAGATGGATCCACAACCCATGCCCACTCTGAGAGCATCCACACCTGCATCGATCAGATTCTTTGCCTGTGCAGCTGTCACAACTACAGAGAAAGGAACATGAATAAACTAATAAAAAAAAAAAAAAAGAGAGAAACAAGGATCATGTTCTTTCTTTTTTTGCAAACTGTTAGGAAGCTGGGGTCAGAGTTCAGGGTCAGCCATACAGCACAGAGAGGCTTGAGGGACTTAAAAGTGCTGGGGAACCCCCCCCCCCCCCCACTCCGACCCCAAACGGTAACCCAGAGCTGTAATCAATGAGCGACCACTTTTACCAAATAAAACAAATTAAAAGAATTGAAAAATTCTTGCTTTAATTGCTTTAATTATTTGCATCCCACAAATAATAAGACAATGTCATTGATAATTCGGCAAATAGTTAAATAACTGGATAATTTTTTTTTTTTAAAGTGACATTTTTTAAATAATTTCCTTTGCTGTGAATATAATAGGAGCACATGGACATTCATTATAATCTGTTTTAATCTTAAAGCCTTCAGACAAGATCTTTTTTACTAGATTCTAATAAAGGGAGATAAGCAACCAAAAAAAACCTAATAACTCACCATTTCCTCCCACCACCTGTATCTCAGGACACTTCTGTTTTATGTAGTTGATCATGCTGATCTGAAACACGGAGTTTCCCTGAGATGAGTCCTGAAAGACAAACACAGGGACATCACACATCGAGTGAACAACTTTGCAAAAAACAAAACAAAAAAAAAAACAGGGAAAGGAATGTATAAAATGCAGGTTGAATATTTCAGGCTAATTCAAGTATAAAAGCTTTCATCACGCAAGCCATATGATAGAAAAAAATTATATAGGGCATGAATATATGGTAAATATATAACAGTATATTTATATTATATAATAAAAAAAAATGGGATTACAAATAAAATAGCAGCTTTTTAAAATATATTAAATGTATATTATCTTAAACTTGAACACAATCAATTAAAGTCTATAAAGTCTAACCCTGCCTCTCAGAGACGTACCAGCACCACTACGTCCACTCCAGCCTGCACCAGCAGGTCCAGCCTGTATTTGTCGTCCTCGCGAGTGCCGATAGCAGCACCACAGAGCAACTGTTTACGCGAGTCTTTAGAGGCCAGAGGGTACTCTCTGTTCTTCTTCAGGTCAGTACGAGCAATTATGGCCACCAGTTGATCACTGTCATTCACTATTGGCAGTTTACCTGTCAACAACATAACACCATCAATCAGGATCCAAAATCAAACACCGCCACTGTAAACATTTTAAAAGAAAACACAAGGAACCAGACCTTTCTTGCTGCGTTGCAGTATGTCATTGGCCTCTTTCAGAGTGACTCCTGCTGGTGCAACCACTAAATCGTCTCTTTTAGTCATCGCCTGTCAGATTCACATCACAATCCATTGTAGCTTTAACACACTGAACTCGATACAAAAGCAGTCTAAAAAAAATAATATAGTGCTTGTACAGCACTTTAATGGTATTATTGTTATCCATTTGCAAACCTCCTCCAATGGTCTGTCGTAGTCTTTCTCAGTCAGAAAATCAATATCCCGTGATGTGACGATTCCCACCAGCTTGCTTCCCATTTTACCAGTTTCGGTTACAGGGATGCCGGAGAAGCCGTGCCGCACCTTAGCCTCAAACACATCGCCGACCGTGTGGCGAGGGCTCATGACTACCGGATCCGTGATGAATCCCTGCTCGAATTTCTGCCGTGATCACATTCGACATTTTAACAATTAGACACCACAACAGGAAGCGTGGGAGGCATTTCAAAAGGAATCAAAAGTCAGAGATTTACCTTAACTTTCCGAACTTCATTCGCTTGGAACTCCGGTGTGCAGTTGTGATGGATGATGCCGATTCCACCCATGAGCTAACAAATGAATAAGAAAACAGTTCAAGGTCAAAAGCTGTATTATATCTTGGCTGGCGATTTATTCTGAAGTGACCATCTTTAAGTCCTACTTTCTCAAAAGGCTATAACTTGTACAGTAAAATTTTTATTGCTGACAATAAAAAGGTAAACTAAGTAGCAAAACATCTCCAATTTCACTTTCTGTGAACTTAATAAGAGTTTGTAAATTTAGAAGAACAATCAAATACAAACTATTTAAAGCAATGAGTCACAAATTGATATTTCTAAAATGTACTGTAATGCAAGTTACTGCCCATTTTTCATTTCGATCATAAAAATGAACCCATGTGGGTTTTATCACTTGGACCAGCGTGATTGTTTGCGATCATGTGGAATACTCACAGCCATAGCGATGGCCATGGACGACTCGGTCACAGTGTCCATGGGAGATGAAATAAGTGGTGTCTTCAGCGTTATCTTGCGGGTCAGGGCCGAGGTCAGGTCCTTAATTGGTGACATCAAACCGAACATGAGCATCAGACACTCGCACCATCATTTTTCTAATACATTCTTCTGTGTAATGTTTATATGAATGTGGCTGCCCTGACCGTACATTTCGCATGGAACAGAATTAAATAGCAATGATTTCAAACAGGTTTTAATGACGTTTTGGTATGACGTGACATATTTATCAGTACAGATAATTTCACCACACGGACACATTCCTCTTGAAATGTCAAGATTCTAAATTCATCAATTGTACATGCAAAATAAAACTTTAAAAAAATTTAAATAAACTAAATAATGGCAAATTTTGGTATTGCTGATTACTGTTAAATTAATTCCAAACATTACATAAATGGTGGCATCAGACAGGGGCGATATAAATACCTGTTCTGACTAGCGATTAACTAGCTGGTTATTAACCTTGAGCCGTCATTAACTTCAAGAAACTAAAAAACATTGTAAAACGTAGGCCTTCATTTCTCTAAAGTCTTAAAAGCACAACTTGCATTTTCTTGAAAGCCTCAAACTCTTAACTTACATTTTGCCAAGTGACGAAGTATTAGGCAATTTATTATTTAGTAACTGTTTATTTTATGGCTATAAAAATACATGTCCCAAGTGCACTGTCTCAGTGTGATGACATTTTCAACTTAACATGCAAAGCATCAAGATATACTGATAATATAATTGCATTATATTGCACTGGCCATGGAAAAGTGTTATAGACCCCTATTTTTGGCTGAGATCTTGCTTCAGATTGCATATACATAGAGTCCAAGTTTTGTCTTGTTGCTAGCATACCGCCAGCTGTAAAGTGCTCAACAACACAAACACAGGTGTTTTTCACAATCTATATCAACATGCACTCATTTAATTTCCTTGTGGTGAGAGACACATATTTAGAAAACACTTTTCGCTCCCTCCAGGTCCTCACTTCAGAGAGTACAACACACAGAAACAATGTATATTTCCAAGTAAGTCAATCTAATTATTACTGAACAATCAGAAGCAGTAAAAACCCTACCAGTGTTACGTTATATAATCTTATTAAATATGCGTTAAGAACGTGAATCTATTTAAATCCAATTATGTACCGAATATAAAGCATTCTCTCCCTCAGCTTGGTTATTTTCCTCTCACACAACCTTGTGTACAAATATACACATATACACACACAAGCTACCCTGCGTGTGAGAACATGCCTTATGCACCTGGGATGCTGGCTCCACCTGAGCCTCTCATTTGCACATCTCATTTGCTCTTCTTCAACCCTATCGACTGTCCCTTAATCAGATGTTTATCTTACGCTCCACTTCAATTTGCTTTCAAAAGTGCACCGACAACTGACTCAGCTGCTCCGTCTCAGCGCGTGTGGTGGAGCCATTCAGCATCACAATTTGATTAGGAAAAAAATGTCGCCCTGTAAATCGCTATTAAATGTGGCATGTTAAACGAGGACACATGCTCTAGGGAAGGATCAATGTCTGACACTGACTGCTGTTTGCATGCAGAGATACTCACCACTTCGTCTGAGGTGAAGTCGATGAAACCGGGCAGGATGAGGAAATCACTGAGCCAAAGACATTAGACAAGGAGAAGTTAATTAGAGGAGATGGCAAACAGACAGGCATGTGGAACATGCACTATTATCTTTACATGAATAAATAAACAGTGTGTCTGTGTGTGTTTGCCAGCACAAACAAACGCACCAATGTTTAAGAACTTGAACTTAAAAATCAATTTCAAATCAGGCCTTGCTTGCAAACTGGTCTTGTTTAGGTACTGACATTTGAAACAGGTATTTCATCGAGTCAACACCCAAAATCAAATTAACAATCAGGGTGTTTTCACACCTAGTTCGTTTAAACCCTCCAAACGCTCTCGGAGCGGTTCAGTGTGTATATGTGAACAAACCAAGTGATCTCAGACCCCTTAAAAAGGACCCAGAAGCGACCAGAAGTTGGTTTGTGGTTCGATTTGTTTGTGACATGTGAAAGCAATGAGGTCCCGGTCCGTTTGCGTTTCGTTTCGCCAAATGTCCCTGGAGGCTTGCCATACCTGCAGCCGTGTTCCGTCACTTCTGAAACACAAAACTTTTCGACATGACAAGTCATTGAGTCGTGCGGTCTTATGAAGAAAGCTGTGCACTTATTGAAATTTGGAAAGAGGTGTAATGACAACATGTAAAGAGGCCATTTTGAATACCCAAAATCCATTCCTGCACAGAATTCTGGGTTCTGAGGTGTGAAAACGAAAGGGTCTGAGATCACTTCAATACTAAAGAGGACCAAAAAGAGAACTGGGTTCTCTTTTGAGTCTTTTATTTTGTGAACACGAAAGGTCAGATCACTTTCTGGTTCACTTTAAGTGAGCTGGGTTTGGTTCTTTTAAAACGAACTATATGTGAAAACACCCTCAGTAATAACAAACACCATGTACTCCTGCAATTGTCAATAGTTGCAATGTTCTCTAATGAGATAAAAGGGACATTGAACTCTTTATTCCTGTCGTTCTTGTTTTAATGCAAGCCATGCTGAGGAACATGGCCTACTGTCTCAAGCAGTGCCGTGCGAGGGTGTGTGTAATGTATTTTTGAATGGAAGCCAAGGTCATAACAATCAATCACACGGCAAACATACAGTATGTACAACCGTCACTGCCTTCACTTTCACATGTTCTCCTTGTTTTGGAAACTCTATGAGCCAGTTGTCTAGCTAGCACAATTTGACACTTGTCAAACTAGTTCAAATCCATATGCTCGCCCACTTTTCCTGCTTCTTACACGTCAACTTTGGGGACAAAATGTTCACTTGCTGCATAATATATCCCACCCACCCACCCACCCTCCCACAGGTACAATGTTGAAGAGAGAATCAGTGTTATTTACTTGACTAGTCATAATGTTATGCTTGGTCGGTGTATTACTGGTAGTAAATATCACACTTTGGTGGTCTAGGACAAACTGGATACATCCCAAAGTTGTATGAAGTATATAATGGTTAAGTTCAAGTGACTGTTTCTCTAACTTACCCTAATGAATGTGAACTTTTTCATGAGTACACAGCAGTCTCTAAGAGGACGAGATGGACACAGAGGCAGCTAAAAGTCTCCATTAGTAACCACATGGCCCCGATTACAAACTATATATAAAAAGAGTGTAAGTACGCTTCTACACTTTCTTCCAGTGTTATAGTTAAGAGTCTGAGATACGGCCTCCATTAGAGAGCATTAGAGACGGTGTCCAGATTGTGGAAATAAACAAAAGACTTATGTCTTACTAATAAAGTTCACCACAGTTGGGCTCATTGAGAACAAAAAAAAAAAGGGGGGGGTGCTGTGCTGTTCAGGAAAACAAGAAAGAGCAACGACCTTCTTTCCTTCTTTTTACACCCCTCTTTGATCTCACCTCTCTGTTACTTTGTTTCTATGGATACAGTCTCAAGGTTGCTATAGAGCTCAAAGCCATCTCCCTGACAGATGTCCTAAGAAGTAGTGGTCTATTAAAAAAATAATAATACAATAAATAAAAAAATAAAAATAAAAAAAAGGCATTTACACTTCTTTTTAAAACTACTCCTCACCTCCCTCTTACATACATCTATAGTTAGAAAGTCAGGAGAAAATAAAAAAGTATGTGTATTTGGGAGAGTATCATCAGTCAGAGGTGTGATTGGTGATTCTGATGGAACTGAAATGTGTGAAACTCATAACAGTGTTCTTGCTTGAACTCAACCCTGAAACCTCTCAGACACAGCTGATTGGCATGTACAGGCACATCCATGTTCTTTCGTTTTTAATTACATCATCCCTTCGGTTTACACACTCTGAGCCAACACAGATACTGGAGCTTTATTTCACAGCAGATTTATTAATAGCTACTGGAATGTAATGAGATTTAACAGAAAAAAACTAAAATTAAAACAACATCTGATTTTAAACCCTGTTTTAACACCCTGAAGTCAACATATTTAATGAGCTAAAAAGTAAACAGTTTAGAAAAAACTGCTTTAGAGAAAAACGAAGCACTATAACGTGAAACGCAGGGTCTCCAAACACACTCAAAATAAAAATTTAGTATGCTGGATTTACTAATTATGATCCAAATAAACTAATTTGATTCTTCGGACATGTGAGAACTTGATTCGTTTTGCCAAATTTAGTCATTTGAGAATACTGTGCTCTCCTGTTTTGCCTGGAAACAGCATATGTATATGTTAAGATATGAAACCATGAATAGAGAATCATGGTTTTGAGTCTTAATATGCAGGAAATGCAAATTAAACAAACTAGATGTATAACTTCATTTAAATGGCCGTGGGTCAATCTGTCTTTAAAATTAGACCGATATGAGCGTCAGTCTTCCTGGTTACATTATGAAGTGGAAGAGAAATATTTCCCACAGTCCCATGATAATACTTTAATATTTACCCATATTAAATTATGACCAATTAGACTTGATTTTATTTGTTTGAGGGCTCAAAATAGCAATTGTAAGACCCAGACTGAAGAATCATCTGATGTGCTTAGTAATACTTCATGTGCATGAGTTCTATCTTGAGTTCTTGTTGAACAAGCCTGCTCCTCAACATGTCAGAGTTTAACAGTCAGGTTAGAAGAGAATCATTACCATGTGAAATTGTTAACGATCCAGTCTAGTTAACACACGACCTCAAGCACACGGACAAAAAAAATCTTTCTGTATCGAGTGACATTCAGTCGTGAAGAAATACTGCCTCAAAGTCAGACTGATCCTGTAACCTTATAAGCAGAAGTGCTCTTATTTATAAGCTTTCATCTGAGCTATATGCACAGTGCGAGTCTTCCATAGAAATGGCTTCAACACACAGTGAGGCAAAAATTTCAGACTGTATAGTTTAAGAAGGCATATTACGCTCCTACTGCGAGTTCACTGCTTATATCAAAGTTTATATGGGGGGATGAATTCTGATTTAGAGTAGAACAGCACCACAGGCTGTTGCAGGAAGCATGGACCCGGGTTTGATCCTCAATCGAGATAAAAGCACGATGCTCGATTTTATTCAGGGTTTTGAAAAATACATGAAAGACATGTTAGATGTGCAAAAAAAAAAAAAAATGTCATAGTCAGCACTGGAATTAAGTAAATGCAAAATGCATTTTCTATTTGTGTGTGTTATTTAAGACAGGTGTTTCAAGTTTGTCCTGCTCCAACCCCATTAGCTCCACCTACTCAGAAGTCTTTACAAATGTGTTCTGTAGCTGGATACAGTGTGGTAAAACAGCCGGATCTCTCAGGTGCGCTCAGGGAAACATTTCTCTTCCATAAATGCATAACAGATTTAAACGCTGAACCTGAAGAAAACCAAGGACTGACGCCTGGAGACAAGTTCACAACACCCACTACCTCATCCTAGGTTTTGCGCCTGCACATCATGTTACTCAATTTCCAGGATGCAAATGCTGGGACAAATTTGCATATAATGCAACTGAATTTTATTTATATCCCTATGTATATTTCATTAGTTTATATTATTATTTTTTTTTATTACATTGTAAACTCCTTTTCCTTCTGCCATTACATTGTCAATTCTATTTTATTTATATTCTTAATTTATATATGTATATACAATTATAAATACATGTGACAAGTATAAATTGTTCTATCAATTAATCTGATATAAATATGTTTTTTTTTTTTTATTAAAGAGGAATACTGACCATATAAAAGACAATAAGGCGGGTCTCTTCAAAGGAACAAGTCATTTTTCTTTCAAGAAAAATTTACATTTTTATTGCTGAAATTGCATACAAGAATATCTGTAAAAACTAAACCCGGTTTAATGCATTTAACTCCTATATTACATCAAAACGCAAATACAATTATTAAAAATAATAATCTGTTTAAAATTATTCAAAAAGATAAACACTGTAATGTGTGCTCTTTATGTTTTAGTTTTAAATTATCCCAAACTTTGGAAACTTTCAGATGAAGTATTTGGCCTGAATCTTCACCTCGCCCCTTTGCTGTTTTCTCATCTATCCTCCGTTTTGCTTTTTTTCTGAGTCAGTTTATTATTTTCTTTATTGGGATTCCGTAGTGTTTACCTGTCCAGGGCAAGTTTAGTGGGTGGTGCGTCGGTAATACCGGTCCGTAGGGAAACACAGTTCTCTGTGTGTAGTTAAACAGACTAAACTTAACATATAATTTTGTAATCGTTTCAGCTCTAGAATGTAATATATATATTACACACACACACCCACACACACATGTAGTATTTTAAGTGCTGTATACTTGCCACATGTACATTAGAGCAAAGTGAAATTCTACCTTTGAATGTCAAGGTAAAGTTTTAAGGACCCCAAAAGTGGCAACTTGGCAAACCCGTGGCTTGAACCCACAACCTTCTGATCAGTAACCCAGAGCCTTCATCATTAGCTGAAATAGTATTTAATATTACAGACCAGTAGAAAAAAAACTTGCATACTACAATACATTTCCTTGCATGTTATACTGTGTATGGTTGTATACATCACAAATAAAATTAGAACTTAAGCAGGAATCTAATTCGAGTTCCCAACCTTGGATCTTGACATTTTTGGGATTTTTCTCACTCAAAGAATTTCTGATAGGTAATCTGTTGTGTTTTAGGTCAAGGCTGAACTTCTTAACCGCGTCGTCCGCCGAGCGAGGACTTACTTGTACGTAAGGCCGTCTCCTATAGAAAAGAGCTGCTGGGCAGTGAGTCCATCTTCTGGTACATAACCAGTCCCTCCACTGATCAGATAATCAGCCATGCTGTAGAAACAACAAACGACAACAACACAAAAAGATCAACTTCTCATTCTGGGTCAGTTTTGATAGAAAACCTTGATCTAGACATGTGGGTTAGGATCTCAGTTTTGTGCTTTTATTGTGGGTTTGAAGGATTTGTACTAGAAATGGCTCAACAATAAACTAATGCACAGTGGTATCCTTATCATCACTGAGTACACAAGATTGCAATTGAGCAACTGTGAGCTGAATCCCCAGCGGATCTCTAAAATATCTTCTTATATAAGCGCACCACATGCTGTGGAAAGTATTGCTTCCACACCCCAACAAAAGTGCACATTGCGTGTAACGTAGCGAGAAATGAACCACGGACGGATTTTACGTAGCGGCTCACGGACGGATTTTACGTAGCGGCTTCCGTACTGACTTACAGCCGTCTGGGATTCAGCCACGGATTTTTTCTTCCGTCTACGCGCTTTGTTCTCGAGGTTATATCTATATTAGTATACACAATTTAATATACAACAACCGTTCGCTTTCTCTTTCCCTTGTTCACACGCAAAAACTGAGCATGAAAACCGCTCTAATAAACTCACATAAGGAGATTCGGAGGAGGATTTCAGCAGCCTGAACAAAGCTAAAGAGTGTAAAACACGCTTCCTGAGATGAACTATACCGAGATGGCGATGAAAAGAGGGAAAATAAAGGCCCTCCTCTCGGGTTTTACTCACATGACGGGCGCTTATGAAGCCTTAAAAAGAAATAATAAATAAAACGAATTAAATATCCCCCCCTGAAACAGTGAAGCCCGCTGTTCGTCAGTCGCGCATGTGTAATGGCTGCAGCAGCGCGTGCTCCATCTGCGCGAGGCTCCAATTTTCGAATCTCTCGTTCCACGTTTGAAGAACAGAGAAAAAAAGAAAAAAAGCAAATGGTGCCGCGATGACGTCACGTCGCCTGTAGTGGGCGCTGTTGAATCCTAATACTGTAATAATAATAATAATAATGATTAATCAGAGAAATAATAATAATATTTTTATATTATTAGAATTAATATAATTAATATAATCCGACACGGAAGTGTGTGTGTTTGTGTGTGTGTGTGTGGGTTCCTCTATACGGAATCACGCGGAGAGAAGCAGCAGAACGAAATAAAAAAACTCCAGCAAATTTCCCCATTTTTAAATCTCTACACTGTCATGCTTCATGCATATCACTGCAAAGTAAAAACGTGACGTCATGCACTTCTTTTAAAAGACTTTAATTATTATTATTATTATTATTATTATTATTATTATTATTATTATGTCTGCTACACATTCCTCCTAATAACAACAGCATAACATAACCCGGTTAATGCTTCCCTGCTGCACATTATTATTATGCATTTTATCTTTAAGCTCAACAGCCTCGTGTATAGGAAGAGGCGTGGCGAATCGGTTCTTTGAACCGACTCTTACAGAAGAGTCAATTCGCATAAAGTCAGCATACGTCGTAAAGAGGTACATACTGAGCAGTAGAGCCAAACCTAGAGATGAAAACAAACTGGTTTTCTGTTTAAGCAATTATTCTAAATGGAGTTTATAACATATAGTACATTGTAATGGTGTTCATATAAAATGCAGAATAAGACACGGTGTAAAAATCTAAGCACTATTTAGGATAAAGAAACAGTCAGAGTATATATTTGCAAAACAACAACAACAACAAAAATACTGGTTTGGAATTGAGGTCAGTGTCAAAATATTGGGGACAAAATAGTGAGCTGAGACAAATTATCTGCCTTTTTTATTTGTATTTTTATTTTTGGGCAATACCATTTTTTAGTTATTACTTGGCAATAAAGCTTTCTCTGAGAAAGGAACCTGTATTCCCATCACTGGTAAAGACATTATCCTGCATGCTGACTAAATATTAAACTATCATTATGTATGTGTAATTAATGCTAGTGTGAAAAATGCCACACCTCCAACCAGCACATCAAGAGTTTAATCCACATCATAGTTCAAAATTAGCACAATTCTGCACTACAGTAACTTAACTGGCAACCATGAGAACATTTGACATGCATTTCTACTCTGTTTTGATACACCAAGTCTCTTCACAGATAACTGTGAAATACCACAGATAACCATACTAATCATGATAAATATAAGCCCTTGGTAGGATATCTGTAATTACCCATTCAATGTATATTTAACTCCCTTTTGTCCAGATGCTTTGTGGGACTGTCTTCTGTGTCAGCACAACCTAAATTAAGACCTAATGCATACTCAATATGTGGGAAGAAATATTCGTAAACACTTCTCAAATGTGGCTTTAGCACTGCTATAAATGAGAAACGTTGTGAAGCAGATTAACTAATCACGCTGAAAGCAAGTCTAAATTAGTCATCATTGAACCGCAGACTTTGCTATGTAAAGTTCCATTGTGCGTAATGCATCGCTGTAAAGCATTTACTTATGAGTAAAATGTTATTTAATACTTTTTATTGGAAAACATTTGCACCTTTAATCCGCAGGGTTCTAGCAAGGTTTCTGCTCTAAACCACAGATTAAACATACTTATTACTAATGTAATCCTCATGCACATTTTAACACTGTTGACAGATTAAAAAAACAAGTGGTCACATTTGAATAGTGCTGAAGTATGTCAGAGTTATGCAAGAAAAGTATATCAAGGAAGTATTAATGTTCACATATTATATGTCTGGTTTCTGTAGTTGTGTTTCGGTTTTACTCTACAGTAATGCTTGTAGGGATTTCAAGTCAAATTTGACACGTATATTCTTTCAGTAAGATTAAAGTAGGGCTAAATTAAGTGTATCTGTAACACTGTGCCCAGCCTACAGCTCGGCCCAAGATCTCAGTGGCTAAGAGGATTGTAGTACGTCAGTTCCAGGTACAGATTCACTGTGCTTTTTAAAGGCCAGCTTTTACAAAGGGTCAACACCACTCTCCAGTGTACCCTGACAACTTTTTTAAACCGGATCTTTGGTAAGACTGTAATTAATGCTACCATAATGCCTGAGTGGTCAACCTATTTTTCATCATACATTTGTAATGACATTAAATTGATGCGGGAAATTTGAGAAAATACTGACCTAATAAAGTGTACAGGAACATATAGGTGATGTATGTTTGTGTGTGTAGAGGACACTGTTAGTGTTGCAGTGAAAACACGATCATGTTAACAGCCCAAAATTCTATTGTTACATATTTAAAAAAAAAAATGCAAGTTGAAATTTGGAAAACAAAGAAGTGAGAAAAAAATTGGTCACCAAAAATCAAGGATTATTTACAGAGAAATGTTTAAAGACAGTATTGTACTTGCTTTTTGTATAAATTTTTAAGCTACGATTATTTGATTCTTCAAGAAACAATTTAACCAAATCAGTTAAAATGTCAGCGACTTAACCATATTTTTGTTCTCCTATCTCTCACTTGCACCTGTTTTCTCCTACTCTCTTGTGAAAGATTACTGTAGGAAAGATACAGTATAATAATATAAAGATTGCTTCCACAGCCCCACCATTGAAAATGTGTGTGAATTGATTTGAAGGACTTTCCCACTAAACACCTTTAACCTGGCATCCATTTGTTACTCTAATATGAAGTAAACATTTGGTTGCAAGGTATTCTACCACACAGGCGTGTGTTTGGGTTCGTTTAAAAAATAAAGTAGCATGGTCTCACCTCTCTGGCTCGTACCCAGCCTGGATGCGGGTGGCGCTGTATCGCTGGGCCGCTGTCTCATGCCCATGGCCATGTGATGTGTTGTGGATGAACGGCCCATGTAAGTGGTGTTCTGAATCTTTTAGGGAAAGCCATGGCCTGGCCGGCTCAGTGTCTCCTACGATGCTTCGGTAGTCGATTTGGTAGCTGTCACGTTCTCCGTCTGTGTACCGCTCAAAATTTTGTCCCTCCATTGAGGCAAAAAGCAAAGTGTTTTCTTCTGATGTGGCCCCTTTGCCAGCCGACCTGATGCCCCACGACGCTAACAACTAATGCACTTTTGAGTGCGCATTCACCGGTGGTCACGCTGGAACAACATTAACACACACACTCACACACATGGATCAAAAGTTTGATCGTCAGGAGCTGAAGTCCTCCTTGCAGGAGAGCAGTCTGAGTTTCATCTGATACACATCATGCAAATAGCCAATTAGGATTTGCTCTAAAACTGTGGGTTCCTCCCACATTAAACAAGTCTATAGCAAGTAAGCTTCCGTCCTGCTTGTCTGGTGTTACTGCTGATGACTCCTGTTGGCTTAGACAGACTGTTCTTAAACAAATCTTTCCTCAGGGACGAGAGGAGGTGAAGTCGGCACTTCACCACAGAGAGTGGCAAGTTACAGCAAGGAACCAATGGAAAAGCAGAACATAGGGCTTGGACAAAAAAAAAAAACTAATTTGTTTAGGCTGCAGGACGATCTGTGTGTATATCTCTCTCTCTCTCTCTCTCTCTCTCTCTCTCTCTCTCTCTCTCTCTTTCTCTCTCTCTCTCTTTGTCTTAGCTCTGTTTCTGACAGAAACACATCACTTTCACAAAGAGGATTGCAGCATTAAGAGGGTGTGTGTGTGTGTGTGTGTGTGTGTGTGTGGATTTATGTGTGCATGCTCTAGTTCGGAGAAGAAACTAGAGTGCATGCTGGGTAATGGAGTTTGTGTCAGGAGTAAATGCAAATCTTTTGTGTGCATGTGCATGCATGAACGTGTGTGTGAGTGACTCAGGTACTGTACATGCAGGTTTGTGGTTGCATACACTTTTGAAAATGTGTGCGTGTGTATGCTGTGCAATATGTGAGCAGGTCATGGAAACAGGTTTCTTCCACAAAGACAAACAAAGTCAAATCCCAAAGTGTGTGATGGTTGTGAGGGATTTAACCCATGAGACTGCCAGGTTGTGCAGCAGCACAAGACTCAGATGCACTGTTAGTATAAACATGCACACTGGTACAATATGTGGCAAATACTATACACAGCTGCCATAGCGTGGGACTTACTTTTCAACTGTGCTTTTTTCAAGTTACATCAGTGGAATTCAAAGCTTTTCATGTGCAGCCCAGGACCTTTACTACCTCTATCTCCTCATTACAGCAGAGATTTACTTCCTCTGCACATCACCCAGCCATTCAAATATAAGGCACAATAGGCAAATGCGAACCATCACGTTTGTTTACTGGAGCCATCAGAGCTTTTCATTTCTGAATTTTTATACCCACAATCCCAAGCCAAACATTTTGTATCACATTAGCAAGACGTCTCCCAGTTTCCTCAATCCAAGCTATAACTTGAATACTTAAATAATAACTATAACAACACTGATAGTAGTTGACACTTAATGTAATGTCTAGCACAATGACATCTTTAAAAAAAAAAAAAAAAAAAAAAAAAAATAAAAAGCGCAGTAATACATATAACAGTAAGATAATATTCCCCCTGACCATCCATCACAGACATGAAGTGCCTGGCACCATTCCACTTTAAAAAGTAAGATTTATTGTTTCTTCCTAGAGGTATTCCAGGCAAACAAAAATACTGTTACCTGTACAATCGATGTATACCACTATGATATTGATTTCTCATCTCTGATTGGTTGGCTGGTGGATTAATTTCCTATAACAGCAGATCTAACAGAAGTGTCAGCTATTATACAAATTACCGTTTAATATTATTGCACACGTTCCATTACATTACGTTGCTTCAGTGGTAATGATGCTTTACATTAATGAAATAAATATTATGTGTAGTTATTAACATAGCAAAGACATTTTTTGAACATTTGGAAGGAGTCTGTGATCAAAAAAGGCCTTTATTTGTCACCTATCGCTTACAGCTAATTTAGCAATAAAGTAGCAGTGCTAGGGCTCAAACCCCCGACCTCCAGTTTAGTAACCAATAACCAAAACCACACAATGTCTCACAATTTTCTAATTTATACAATGAGTAGTTAAGGAGCCTGTAGTGGTTTCTTAGCGGTGCTGGAATTTGAACCCATGACTTTCTGATCATAAGTCCAACATCCTAACATCTGAGCTAGCACAGCACTTAGCAGTGAGCTTGTCCCCATTTGTTGTTATAATTCCATATGCTGTTTCTCACTTCTGAGAAGATATTTCGAGTTCCACTAGATTTTGGAGTGTGCTTGTGGAGATTTGTACTCATTCAGCCACAAGTGTTTTAATAAAGTCAGGTACTGATGCAAGGTGAGGAAGCCTGAGGTCCACTGAGGCCACTTAACAACTTTCACTCCAAATAATTTAAACCATATCTTCATGGAGCTTGTTTTGTGCACAGCAGCATTGACATTTTTGTAACAATTTGCTCTCCTAGTTCAAGTGAAGAAAAAATTTGAAGCTACTGCAACCAAATACATCTTTTACAATTGTGTGCCTTCAACTTTATCATAACAGTTTGGGGAAAACCACATACGGCTGGAAAGTTCAGGTGTCCCAATTTCTTTGTCCACATTGTGTATATGAGTAATCGTATACACAGTTTTTGTTTGTTTATGAGACCATGGTATAACAGAGACAATCTGTTTAAGAGTTTAAGTTTAAGAGTTCAACCCAGAATAGGACACCAGTGCATCTCAGGCTACCTTTCATGCACCTCCATTTTTTTTTTTTGCATGGTGAATAAGGAAACCAAAGATAAAACTCATGTGAACATAAGAAAAACATGAGAAAAAAAATCAAGTGTGTCACAATGACAATCCTAACAGAATTAATATACAAAAATATATAGAAAATTAAGCAACAAGTAAATAGCTTCACTTCATATTTTATAAGAACAGGACATTTCACCGGGCCTTATCTCTTAATCCAATATTAATCAGCTAAAACTATTTACATCAGAGGGATTGGTTGATCTTGTAAACACACATGGATGTGTGTATGCCTCTGTGAGTGTATAGCAACAAAGATAATTGTCTCAATCTTGTCGTATTTCATTCCCCCTGATGACTTCCTTTGGCTAATTAGGATGGATTAAGAGCATTACATAAACGGAGGGGGAAAATTATGGAGATTTTGCTTTATGTAAGAATTAACCCAATTTTGTTTTGTATTGCTCGTGACCATAATTACCAATAGTGCCATGATTACATTAATTAAATCATGCTCTGCCACTCATTCAACCACAAAGACACGAACGGACACAAGTAGGACACTGTGTTTTTAAGGTTCCTCTGAATGGCTTCATTTGCAGGTGACAGAGTGCTTGTGACAGTTGTAGAGGGATTGGGAAAGGAAAGCCTCTTAGCCACTGCCTGCATGGCCCACTGCCATAGAGACAAAGCAAGGTTACAGCTGAGCCGTGAGCTTTCAGACAACATGGAGAGCAGGGCTTCATGACACTTTTCACACTTGCAACCTGTTGCATTGTGGTGTATTTGCTCTTACTGAGTTAAATGTATTAATTTATTCATTTGTTTACTTATCAATTCACAACAGTTCATGAGTTCATTGAATAATTTCCTGTTTTTACTTTAACAGCAGCCATTTGTGTGTGTGTGTGTGTGTGTGTGTGTGTGTGTGTGTGTGTGTGTGTGTGTGTGTGTGTTGCTTGTGTGACACCCAAAGCAAATGCATGACCTTGTAATTCAAAACGAACATAAATAACAGATAAAAACTAAACGGATGATCAAGTGTTTTTTTTTTTTTATACCAAATTTCTGTTGAGAAACTCTGATATACTTAGATACAGGTGTGTTTATAATAATTTACATAAATTTAGTGATCAGCTGAGTATAAATGCTGGTATCTGCTGGTGTCAAACTAATAATAGTTACTGAAGCAGTATTTTGGTGTAACTAGAATTTCAGTTTTATAATGCACAAATATGATTTATTATTACAGTAATATTTGTCTTACTGCTTTCTAACATGTTCAATGTTACAACATTTACTCCCTGTGTGTGTGTGTGTGTGTGTGTGTGTGTGTGTGTGTGTGTGTGTGTGTGTGTTTTTCCACACACTAAGAGCGCCCCCTTGTGGCTCTGAAATACTCTCTGTAATAGCATTGGGACTGTACAGTAATAGCTCGGTAGTCGTCGGTAACTCATGACGAGGGCTGAAGAATACTGACGAATATTTTTTTTGCCACCTAAGGACCCAAGATTTTTGTTAGATGCACAAAAAGTACAAAAGATACCTTTTTTTCAGTTGTCATAACGTGTCGATTGATCAGATAAAAAAAAAAATTTAATGTTTTGCTTATTATAACTATACAAAATCCTAATTCAGGGTATTTATGTACAAAATGCAAAAGTCACATAATGAGTTTAACTATATTTTGTACATTTAAGAAAACTTATAGTGGCTTCTTGTTGAAGAGTGCATTGGGGATTTCTTGGTAGAAGAATGCTGAGCATGGAGCCACCTGGAAGGAGGAAAAGAGGAAGGCCAAGGAGGAGATTTATGGATGTGATGAAGGAAGACATGCAGGTAATCGGTTTGAAAGAGGCAGATGTAGAAGACAGGGGGGTATGGAGACAGATAATCTGCTGTGGCGACCCCTAATAGGAGAAGCTGAAAGCAGAAGAAGAAGAAACTAGGTAAAAAAAAAAAAAACAGAATAAGTCCATGTTATTAAGAGAGTAAACAGTCATTTGGAGTGTTATCTATCATGGATGATTCTGACCAGCCACTACATTCAAGACCTATTAACCTGCTCTGAGATTAACTAGATCATAAGGCCAGAAGGAAATATGCAACTACTGAAGAAAACCTTTGGCAAGTTGTACAAGAGCCATGGAAAAATATTTCAGCTGAATGTTTAGCGAAAGGAACTTCACTAAAGGGGGATTTGAAAATGAAAATACAGTCTAACATCTGCAAATGTATATGTTGTTTAATCAAAGTATATCTTTATACTGTTTAATTCATCCAAGTTCATTGCATATTAACAAAAGGGACCTGTATAACTCTCAATTGTTGTGTGGTGACCATGTTTTCCTGTCAGAGCATTACATGGTTTAGCCATGTAACAGATGAACTGTAAAACAGGCACAACTGTGAGAAGGTATAGAATTGTTCCTGTAAAGTGGCTTTTGTTTTAAATGCTTTACTGACTTTCTAAACAGACCTGTGTTTACTGAGGAGAGAATCACTTCCCTTTTTAGTCATCCTGATCAAGACACTTGATTACCTGATGAAGACTGAAGAGGTTCCGGCCTATGCTGCTCCTTCTGCAATTATATCATGATTACCGAAGTGGCTCATCATTTGATTTGAATAACCTATGCAAACTAATTATTTCAGGAGGATTGCTTAGCACTTAACACTTGTATACGGTGTAAAACTCTCTCTCTCTCTCTTTCTCTCTCTCTTTCTCTCTCTCTCTCTCTCTCTCTCTCTCTCTCTCTCTCAAAATTATTCAACCCCCAATGCTGTAAATGGTTTTAGGGAATTTAGTGTACATTTGTAATTGTACTCAGAATGAAATCCTACAAGGACTTCTTAAAGAACCATATGCAACTAAAATGACATCAATTAGTTTTGTAATACAGTAGTAAATGTTTATTTTGTAAATTCTTCATTGACATAATTATTCAACCCCTTAAAGACTACCACTCTGAAGAAAAGAGGTTCAACGAAGTGTTTTCAATCAGGTATTGAAAACACCTGTGGATATCAGGGAGCAGCAATAAAGCCTAATAAGCACCAATTAGGCAGCTTTAAAATGACTGTGATACTCAGCTCCTTCTAGACATTTACTGGTGTGGTTACAAACATGGTGAGGTCAAGAGAATGGTCCAGGAAGACAAGAGAACAGGTGATTACTCCTCACAGAAAGGGGAATGGCTATAAGAAGATTGCAAAGATGTTAAACATACCAAGAGACACCATAGGAAGCATCATTCGTAAATTCAAGGCAAAGGGCACTGTTGAAACGCTACCTGGTCGTGGCAGAAAGAAGATGCTGATTTCGACTGCTGTGCGCTACCTGAAGCGTAGAGTGGAGAAAAGTCCCCGTGTGACTGCTGAGGAACTGAGAAAAGATTTGTCAGATGTGGGTACTGAAGTTTCTGCTCAGACAACACGGCGCACCCTGCGTAATGAAGGCCTCCATGCCGGAACTTCCAGGCGCACCCCCTTTGCTGTCCCCAAAGAATAAGAAGAGTCGACTGCAGTATGTCAAAAGTCATGTGGACAAACCACAGAAGTTTTGGGATAGTGTTCTGTGGACTGATGAAACAAAATTAGAACTGTTTGGGCCCATGGATCAACGCTATGTTTGGAGGAGGAAGAACAAGGCCTATGAAGAAAAGAACACCTTGCCTACTGTGAAGCATGGCGGGGGGTCAATCATGCTTTGGGCTGTTTTGCTTCTGCAGGTACTGGGAAGCTTCAGCGTGTGCAAGGTACAATGAATTCTCTTCAGTACCAGGAGATATCGGATGACAATGTGATGCAGTCCATCACAAACCTGAGGCTTGGAAGACGTTAGACCTTTCAACAGGACAATGATCCCAAGCATACCTCCAAGTCCACTAGAGCATGGTTGCAGATTAAAGGCTTGAACATTTTGAAGTGGCCATCGCAGTCACCAGACTTAAATCCGATTGAGAACCTCTGGTGGGACTTAAAGAAAGCAGTTGCTGTGCGCAAGTTCAGTCACAAGAATGTGACTGAACTGGAAGCTTTTGCCCATGATGAATGGGCAAAGATACCCGTAGATCGCTGCAAGACACTTGTGTCAAGCTATGCTTCACGTTTAAAAGCTGTTATAACTGTAAAAGGATGTTGTACTAAGTACTAATATTGAATGTCACTTGGGGGTTGAATAAAACTGATAATGATGTGAGCTCAGAAAAGACATTTGTGGTTATTTCATTATAAATGTTGTTATATTTGTCTGACCTACACGTGCCTCTTTGATTTAATTGTAAGCAGGATGACTGAATGATCATAATCAATGTCAAACCGACCAAAACAATAAATTTCAGTGGGGGTTGAATAATTTTGAACACAACTGTATATATATTTAGACTAACCTTTTAATGTACCACTTGTCCCTCGTATGTCTCTCCATGATTTTTGTTCATGCTCATTTTTGTAACATCGTTCCAAGTTGCTCTTTGTTTATGTTGTGGCTAGTTTTATTGTGTACGTTTTGTTCGTTACATGTCAAAATGGTAAAAAATTATTAAGTGGTTTTGAATTCGGGAACCCACAGTATGCATACAGTATTTACATTGCTTTTTATTCACATTGTCACAGCATGTTGGTTAACATGTACCAAAAAAACCTTATGTAATGTACCCAAACCAAAAAAAAAAACGAAAAAAAAACCACACAAAAATATATTCACTGGAAGGCAAATAGCAATACTTCAGCCAATAGTAGTATGATCACAGTATGATTAACTTGTGCAGCTCCTTTTATGCAAATTGTTCAATATCCACCCTACTCTTCAGTAAACGACAGTTCCACTGGAACAATTCTTATAGCTTTATCATGACAGGCATTACAGAAGTATGGATACACACGCTCAGTGAATGTGTGTAAAAAGGTATGCACATGAGTATCATTGACAGGGTTGAAGAATGAGACACAACCTTCGTCCCAATCCAGTAGCACTCGGACCCGCTGAAGTTTTTCCTTTAGGTTGATAGGAGTCAATATCTCATCTGACAAGCCTTGGCCATATTTCCCCTTGTAGTAACCTATATACCATAAACCCTGCTTTGAGATTTCTTTGCGCTTATGTGCCGTCTCGGAGATCACACCAACCGCCCAGGCTGAGTTGTTTCCCACCTCGACGTCCCAGCAGTGTCTACCTGAATCAAATCCTTTAGAGCCGAGGGCACTCGAATAGTCAGTGAATCTCAGTGGGTTGACTATAAGCTCTTGACTGCTGTTACGAAGTTCCATTCTGGTCAAATTATCAGTCAGTTGTAGGCAGGGGTGTGCTGTGTTAGGGTCAAGGATAACTGGACCTGGAGGATAGAAGAAAATTATATTAATTAGGTTTAGAATGAACTCGTTGAAAGAAGGGTGAAAATTCTTAATTTGGGTTTAATTCAATATTCATCCAATCCAATATTACAGAAAAGGAGGTTCTTGAATGAATCATTGAACAACTATGACAATGTTCTTAGGTTTTCACGGAAAAGCAAATCATTCCCTGGTCAAAGAAAATTAAAGAAAAAAGGGACAAGCATTAGCTGGCAAAATATTTAGCTTTTAATGATCTTAACTAGAAATCATTGGTCAGGAAATAAGAAATAAACACAGAGAGTGAGTTGTTGAGGAGGTGAATTGAGGAGTAGCAGATATATTTTTATGCTGAATTTAACGTCAAACATTTGAATCATAATAATGACTTTACATTTGGTACAAGAACAGTTCAATGTAGCCAAACCATACAAGTAAATGGTGGCACAAGAGGTTTTAGGAGTGTATTTGTTTAATTCTTGCTAATCTTCTGATCATTGATCTGTTGTTAAGACCATTATAAGCTTGGGCTTATATCGAAATCATGAAGATATTAGACATGGCATTCAAAAAACACCAGATTTGATCACAACGGTTAAAATTGGACTACATTGGTTTTAAAAACAGATCAGATTGGACTATGACATTTTAGTGTTTACACTGACAAGGAAAAACAAATCAATGTAACATCTGATTTAAGTAACCTTTTCCTGCAATCTGAAGTCCATATCAATATTCAATTTCATGTACTGAAATCAAACATGCACAACTGAACTCACTATATTTGATAATACTCAGCATCTTCTCCCAGACTCTGAACCTCAGGTTGCCCAGATGCTTTGCCACATCAATCAGTGATGCAGAGTTGATCTCAGGATCATTCTCTTCACTCTCAGTCCTGGAGGAACATCCATGGGTCAAAGCTGTTAGAGGCTTAGACTCAAAACCACAGACAAAATAAAAATAAAGTACCTTTAAATAAAATATACACACCTTTTCAGAGTAGTTTCATGGTTCTAGAATTAAAAATAAGACATGATCAGATTTATGTTCAATTAAAGACACATTTTTAATACCATAAAATGTCTTCTGAATCTTTTTCACCTGCAGGAATGAAATATTATTGGCTCCTATTCCTTGCTCGATAGTTGTAACTTTGTCAGAGAGAACTAAAATGTCTCTGTCGAGTTGAGTCAGCTTCATCACGGCTGCACGAACTTTCTGCTTCTCTTCTTCCCTCAAAGCAGTCAC
This sequence comes from Silurus asotus, assembly GCA_024362625.1. Lineage (NCBI taxonomy): Eukaryota > Metazoa > Chordata > Actinopteri > Siluriformes > Siluridae > Silurus > Silurus asotus. The sequence goes on along the minus strand of MU551596.1, from coordinate 2,917,586 downwards.
TCTTGCACTTTCTTCATCCCAAAAAAACTGGTGAATCTTCTCAAACTCCTCCCTGATCAAAGACTCAGTGTAGTGGGCCTGACACTGGAATAATATTGACGAGAGACATGACTACAACATGTAGTATCTCCATAAAGTATTTACATTATGTTTAAATTTAGATTCCAAAATATAGACCAGGCCCCAAATGGCAAAATTATCATGCTTTCAGTGGTCTTAACAACAAACCATTGATCAGAAATTGAGCAAGAATGAAACAAATGCATTTCTGAAACTTTCTGTACCAATATTTGCTCATTCACTTTTGCTTCACTGAACTGTTCAATAGAAACAGGGAAATTCAATGAATGAAGCTCATCAATATTAAATAGAACAACACCCCGGCTCATGTTTCTGTAAAAAGCTCTTCCATAGTAAGTTACTTTATTTAGTTGTTTAATTCTTGCTAATTTCCTGATCAGTGATTAGATGCTAGAACAATTAAAAGCTCAATGCTTTGCCATTTGGAGCATTTTTTTTAGCCCAGGAGTGTAGCACGGTTTCTGTACTTCACCAATGAATCAATTCTATTTTTTTTTTACCTTTATATAATGCTCAGTTTGAACGCAGGCACGTTTTGCATTTCTGAAAAGTTTCAGGCGCTCTTTCAGTAGTGCCAGTTTTCTTTTCATATCCAACTAGAAATTGGGAAAAAAACAACAAAACAGGTAAACAATCCAGTAAAGCCGGGATTTTATGTTTTCATCTTCTGCCGTTTCCCCCTAAGCATTTTTTATTTAAATGGTGATTTACATGTCATGAAAATCAAAACAAAGTAGCAATGCTAATTAGTATGTTTATTAGTTGGTTTGCCAGATAGGTAGCGATATTTATTGCTATATATTTATCATACCAATATATTGATTCATAAAAGCACAGTTTCACTATTTTTGTGAAAATCAAGTGTATAGCTTGATTTTATATATATAGTTATTTATGTTCACAGTTCTTAAAATGAGCTTTAGAGACTTCTCGTTTTTATTTTTATTTCTTATTAATTAATAAATATTTTATTATACAGTATTAAAAGGTTAAAAGTTAAACGTCTAAATATTTATATGGGATTAAATGCAATCTTCATTTACTTCATTTAGCTAAGTAGTATTTTGCAATTTTTGAATATCATCACATTCTTTACATCCTAATTTCTGCTGTGATCACAGGGGTCTAGTAAACATCAGCTGCACATAAAACTCAGATACAGAAAATCCAGTTATTTAATTAATGTAAGTATTTGTGTAGTGTGACAGAAGTAAAACACCATGACCACCACCATACCTTTAGATCTCCTGCCACTTCATCAAGCAGTTGAAAGCAGTGTTTATGGTGTATTTTTAAGCTTTGGCACTCCATGCACACAGGCTGTTTATCCTCCAGGCAGTAGTGTGTAAGCTTCTTGTTATGCAATGCACAGAGGATCTCTGCTCCACTTGAAGCTGGCTGGTTGGTCTCCTGTACAACAGCATCACACAGGTTCTTTAAAGCCAGATTACATGGAGGACAATTTACTGACGACTTCGTTCTGCACAGTGGACATGTGGGAGACTCAGTGTGTTGCCAGAACTGTTCCAAACAGAGCCGGCAAAAGCTGTGAGAACACATCAGGAGCACGGGATCCCTGAAGACATCACGGCACACAGGACACTGAAGATAATCCTCAAAAAGAACTGGACACAAAGCCATTGAGCAAGTGTAAATTTGTCCTTAGTACTAAGCTCTAACTTTAATCCACTCTCTCTCTCTCTCTCGCTCTCTCTCTCGCTCTCTCTCTCTCTCTCTCTCTTTCTCTTTCTCTGTGTGTGTCTTTTTCTCTCCCTCTCTATCTCTCTCTGACTCTGAACATCTGACAGGTATTTAAATACTGTAATTTAATGTGGGTGCTTTCTTGATGCGAAGCTAACATAAGGGGCAATTTGCATTTTTTTTACCCCAACCCTTTCTGAGCATTTCTCAAGAAACGTTCTTCCTGATAGGGCCAGGCTTCACCAGAAACAGTCGATGTTGATTGAGATAAAAAGATAAATGCGCATTTTCCACTACTGACTTCTGGAGAATTTCCCAGGGTTTGGATTCACACCAGAGACCACTGTCTGTCTTCTGCAAACAGTTTTAAGTTCGTATTTTAGTGGCAAACAAACAGACAAACAAACAAAAATGTCTAACGGTAAATAGGTCAAGTATTTATAGATCCAAGGTCTAGAGCATATCAATGACAATTTTGGTTTACATTTATAAAGTAACGATTATAAAAACAGAATGCCAATTTTTCTACAAATCCAGTGGAACAATACATGGCTTTAAAATAGAAGGAGGTTAAATATTTGTGCAATGCAATTCGATGCTCTTGAAAAGAAAACCAGCCTAACCTGTCAGAAGCTTGTCCAAAGCGTCCACACAAACGTCACGTTTTCATTTCTTTTCATATAGCCTTTGACGAAAGAATGTATTTAAAATCATTCATGCAAATACATGCACAAATTCATGTACAGTTCCTTATGAACGCAAGAGAGAAACGAACAGCAACAACATAGAGTCCTTGAAAATACTAGATTTAAATGCAATCACTTTTTAGACCAAAGTTTAATAAAATTGTCAGCAAATGTGCAATTTGACCTTCACCGGAAATCAGAAGAGCGCACAGCCTCCCTCTTGAGTGTAATTTAAATTTGAAGTGCTAAATTAAACATGCAATGGAAAAATGTCTCCTGGCCTTTTTCCAGTCATCAGCTGTATAGTTTTCTTGCCAATCTGCAGCCTCACAGTGCAGTTCTTGTCAGATAAGATTGAAACCTGATTTGTTTTTCTGCTACTGTACTCCATTCATATTTATGGCATTTGGCAGATACCATTATCCAAAGTGACTTAAAATAATTTTATTCACATAACTGAACAGCTATTGGGTTAAGGGCCTTGCTCCGGGGGCCAGGAATGGCAGCTTGGTGTGGCTGGTATTTGAACTCATGTCCAATGCCTTTACCACTAAACTACCACCTTCCTATTTACTTTGAGATTCTTTGAGAGTGCATTCTAAAATGCTTTTCTGCTCAATACGGTTGTAAAAAGCGGTTATTTGTATAACTGCAGCCTTCATGTCCGTTCTCACGTGACTTCTCTTATCAACAATGCATTTACACCCACGGTGTGTTGGTGTTGTTGCTGTTGTTCTATGCCATACTGCATTGACAAGGTATTCCCTCTTTTGTTTAGTATAAATACATTTAATATGAGTCTTGGATCCAGTTGTTTTCATTTTTTCAGATGAATTGTAAAATAGAGGACAAAAAAAAGGCGCCCAGGTGAAGGGGTCATGTTGAAAAAAAAAATGCACAAATTATTGTGCAGTTGTTAAAAAAAACAATAACCACAACCAATGTGGTTATAGAGTTTTATTAGGATGCCTCAGCTTATTGGGAGAATGTGTATGATCTTACAGGAAGCAGTGAAGGGTTAACAGCATGTTGATCCACACGTCTGTATTCCTTAGAAAATGATCAAGAAAAACACTGGGTTTTAAGTCTTAAGTATATTGTTATCCTGTATTGCGACATATTACGATTCAACTGAACTAACTGAACCATTTCAAGGAACTAAAAATGTTTTAATAGTAAACACGATGAACAAATCTTAGCGGCAACTTTATATTCTAGTCAATTATATATTTTAGTATCACACTTTTTACAAAAGACATCACACAAGACCTCTAAATGGATTTCTGGATAATCTGGATTTGTTTATTTCACTAAATAAAAAAAAATATTTAAATCTCTTGTCAAAAGATTATTAGGGACAGGATTTCACCTGTAAACAAGTGTTGATAGGATGTTCAGTAAGAAACTATTGTGAATAGATGATTTTCTGATTTATATGATTTTATTTATAAGATTTAATATTTATAAGATTTAAGTTGAAGAAGATTGTATATATAGCTAACACCGTGTAAAATCTCTCTGATGATAGAAACAGACATTTTTGCATGTACTGCCACCAAACCTGATTCATCAGTGCGAACATATAAACATATTTGTGACCTTTGATGAGCTTTTCTATGTAAGGAGGATTAATGGACAATGACGTAATCATTTTCGTCTAAACAGTCTAACAATTGTTTGTCTGTAACAAGGATGAAAAGACCTTGAAGCAAGAGAATAGGGGGTTTATTAGAATATTCGTCTGAGCATTGATATGGAAAGTCAGCCTTGTTTTGAATTCATGTTTATACTTGTTTTTTTTTTTTCCAGATAGTTTCAACTTGGAAAAAATTTACTTTTATAAACTTTTGAGTCCCAAGCAGAATTTTTTTCTGTTCTCAACTCATCACCCGGTAACTCTGTAAAATGTACCATATATTATTTATACAACTTCTCAGGAAAATAGTAATTTCAGATCATTATAAATATACATTTCTGTAAAACTAGCTGTTTTCTCAATTCTATATAGATAGATAGCTATACTATAGCTATACTATACTATCTGTACACAACTGTAGGAACATTACAAGTAATTAATTATTAATTAAGTACATTATTGTTAATTTTTAACTGTTAATTGCATTTGACAGTTGACATTTTTGTCCATAAATTACCATTTTCTGCTCTTTTCTTCAAAAATTAAGGTTTTAAAACTTTGTGTCATTTAAATACACTGTGTGTGTGTGTGTGTGTGTGTGTGTGTGTGTGTGTGTGTGTGTTCATGCAGAGAAAAACAGTGAGAGCGGATGCAGGTGCAGGTGAGTGTTTAATATACAAGCATATAATCTGAAACATTAGGCAAAGTCATGCTCGTGCAACAGGAAAGGGTCAAAACAGATAGACAAATAAACAAGTTACTTTGCGAAGGGGAAGTGAACACAAAGGGGTATTTATACAAACATTCTAATCAACACGGAAACGGGGCACACCAATGACAGGGTGGGGTGAAGACATGATATGAATGAATCAAAACACAGCGTGATTAAAACAGAAGCACATGGAACATCAAGCAAAAACAACGCACGCAAAGAGCATACGCTTCGTTGTGGCTAGCATGCTATGCACTGTGAAGAGGGGATTATTTGACACTCGGTATATGTTGTTACCCAGTTCTTTCTTTTTACTGTTGTGAAAATGATCTAAATTATCATTTTTTATTTATTGATGATATATAATAGGTTGAGCTGATAGCACAGTAGTTAAGGCTCTTAGTTAATGATTGAAAATTTAGCGGTTCAAGCCCTGGTATCGCCAAGCGACTATTCTTGGGGCCCTTGAGCAAGGCCCTTGACCGTCTGTGCTCTAAGGGCACTGTATCACGGCTGACCCTGTATTCTGAGCCCAGAAAGAGAAAGTAGAAAGCATTTCATTGTGCTCTTAAATACATGTGAGAAATATAAAACACCTTTTATTCTTTAATAAAATCAGCACACAGTGTAAAAAAAAACAGTAAATATATTATTCTGCTGTAGCAATAACGTGTAAGTCTGTAAAAAACACTGTGATACTGCACAATAATGTGATGATAAATTGTGTGGCAACACCATTGCTGTAAATGCTGAAAATACAGATAGCGGTTGGTAACCTCGCTGACAGTATGTTCATTTGCAAATGTTTGATAGTGTAAGGGAAATTAATAGTATTTTCAAGAGCCTTGTAACTCACCACTCTTAACTCAGAAAACAGCTCTCCCCTATAGACTCCAAAAAGACATACACAAATACCTGTTTTACGTGATATCCATAAATCGAATATGTATTCCCTAGAAAATGATAAAGAAATACGTGAATGCATGTGATACTATCATGGATTGTTATGTCTTAGACCTGAACTGAAATACCTGGAATAGTCAAAGGCACTTAAAATCTTCTAAAATGATTATAGAGGCTACACATACAAAGAGATACATCAGAGTAGTTAAGGCATTCTGTCCTGCTACCCGTCCCTCTCTCCCTCCTACTCTTTCTCAGTGCCTTCTTATCGCCATCTGAAAAACCTTTACCCACCTGAGTGCCACAGGCAGAAAGCAAATTCACTGTCAGCATCAATAAACTTAAAAAAGTATAGCATTATTTTGTATGGTACGGCCTCAACCAGAGAAACGCCAAAAAAAGTAGTAGAGATAGAAGAGCCTTTATTTGTCACATATACATTACAGCACAGTGAAATTTGTTCTTCGCATATCCCAGCTTGCTCGGAATCTGGGGTCAGAGCACAGGGTCTGCCATGATACAGCGCCCCTAGAGCACAGAGGGCTAAGGGCCTTGCTCTAAGGCCCAAGAGTGGCAGCTTGAACCCCTGACCTTCTGATTAGTAACCCAGCACCTTAACCACTGAGCTCCCACTCTCCAAGCATATAACAAAGACAGATAAGAAAACCTGGAGGCACAGCATTATTATGATACAGAAATCCTGAGCGATTTACTATTTCCAACTATGGCTAGAACCTTGCCTCAAAGCTGTGTGAATCACATGTATCGCATTGTTAACCTTACAAGTATGTACAAAGAAGCATGGTGGCGGTAGCTTTGTGTTACCGTTGAACTCCAGTTGCTTCATTGCCCAAGGGTATCCTTACCTGGTCAGTGACATTGACTGGCACGTCACTGTAAAGGCATTTGTTATGAAATGTTATATTTATTTATTTATTTATTTATTTATTTATTACATTTCTTATTACCTCTAATTGCCAAGTATTAATTTTTGAAAGCAATACATTTAAGGCCACTCTACACTAGTGTGAAGTATGATGATGGTCCATCACATCCATTGTTTTCTTCCGTTTACAAAAAAAAGTGTAATCAAGCAGTTTAAAATAGAACAGTCTGCCACTCTTCTGTATGCATTAGACTCTTACAAAAAATCCATTCTCTTACTTTAATCTTTCATAAGTTCAGATGAAAATGTATAATATGGAGGTTATCATACTTGTTCTAGCACTGGATTTATCCATGGCATTTATTTGTATTACAATTGCACTCAGAAAGTACTGTGGTCCAACTACTCAGCATATTATCTACTCTTAGCAATGTCAAGGACAGTTATGACATGATCTAGCTCTGCAGGGCCATTGCAGATTTCATAGTGAGAAGGATGCAAAGTGAAGGGTCTTTGCTGTGTGATATATTACACAATGATCCATAAAGCACAACAACTTCCAAACAGTATGCTTTCACCTGGACATGGATCTCATTTTACTTATGACATGGTAATTGATCAGATGTGGACTTTTTTTAATCTAGTTATGTGATAATACTGCCGAAACCCTTTGTTGAATACTTAAGCAATGCAATTTACAGTGCAATGAACGTTGCAATGCATTGAGTTTTGGTTCCTTAAAAGACAAAGTTCCACCTCTATGGTAACATTTATAAAATTTAATATTATTATAAATCATATATTATTATTTGTATATATTTAAAATGCTTGATGCATTTACCTGACTAGTGTATGATATCATGTGTGTTCACTTTACCAACATCTGTTTCCTTGTGTACAAACACCTGTTATTATTTGCATTGCTGAAAACTGAGATGAGGTAATGCTTGGTATTTCCTTTTGTAAAAATTTAATTTACCCCATGGCATTTTTTATCTCCCACCCACTACATTCTCTCTAAAGAAAATGACATTACCTTGTAATTTAAGAAGCATTACATTTCATTAGAAGTATTTACCTGCAAGACCTGTTTACTGCTTTATAAAGAGTACCTGAATTATCCACTAGAGGGCAGAGCAGGGCTGATCACTATATGGGAAGGAAGATTAAAATCTGGAAAGAGTTTCATTCTTTGTAAAAATCTGTTTATCCAAACAAGTAAGTCGTGCTATTCTACAAGATCAGGCTTGGGGCAAACATGGTAGAATCTGATAAATAAAGAATCACTTTGTTTATGTGGGATTTTAAACCACAACGTTTTTTGAACATGTATTTTATGGAACTGTGTAAATGCTCAGTAAAATGGTTGATGTCTGTTGGTTTTTTGTCAAGTATATTTTAAAAAAGTTATACAATTAATAAATTGCACTTAATTTTACTTAATCACATGATTTGGATGTTTTGTGCAGTACACTTTCAAGTCAGAATTGCTTTATGACTAAATAACAATATGACCACTTGGCTAACATTGTGTTGTCCCCCTTTTGCTGCCAAAACAGTCCTGACCTGTTGAGGATTAACAACATTAACTTCTTTAGCCATCACACTGGGAATACCCCACAACAACATCAGTTTTGGAGATACTCTGACCCAGTCGTCTAGCCATCACAATTTGGCCCTTCTCAAACTCAATTCCTTACACTTGCCCATTTTTCCTGCTTCCAACACATCAACTTTGAAAATGTTTACTTGCTGACTAATCAATGCTGCTAATCAATGCTATTCAATTAAAACTGTTCATGCCAACTTTTGTTCTACACCATTGTGGCAAACTGTTTATATTATTGCTAGTCAAATGCATCTTCATGGGAATTGAGTTTTACTCCTCAAATTCACCTCATGGACCATAGTTGTTTATATGGAAAGCAAGTGTTTTTTTGTTTTTTTTATCAAAAAGGACACCATTAAATGTAGGGTATCGGGATGGACTAGTCAGGTCTAGTAAGCAGATGGGAAGTGGATCACTGTTATCTCAAAAGCATGTTTAGCCTGAGAGAAAGAGAGAGAGAGAGAGAGAGAGAGAGAGAGAGAGAGAGAGAGAGAGAGAGAGAGAGATTATCTGGCTATGCTGGCTTCAGACTGAGATAGGGTCTGTAATGCAGGTTTACAAATGGATTCTCTCAGCCATGTAATACTTTTGTGCTCAATCCATGACCAAAAATACTGCTTTTTATGATTTATGAGGTTATTTGTACAGGAGAAGTTGGAGTTTTTTTAAGTATATATTGTACATAAAAATAACCGGGTTGGTAGTTACTATCTAGATTTTTTTGGATAAATTTTATTTGTCTTTGCATTTTTATACTGTATACTGTATAATGATATAGTGTGCTGCTTTAAGTCATTTCCTTTTACTTCTGTCTAATTATTTTGAAGAGCTTCAAGTTTTTCCAAAGTGAAACCACAAGAGGAAACATAAATATTTTTTAAAGATATATTTACTTTGCTTTTGATTGACTATGATTTACTTTATTAATACAAACAGAGCCTTCCTTAGAAGACACACACACACACACACACACACACACACACACACACATTTATTATACAGTATTTCCACTTACCTGCGTGACTTTTTTAATATGTCCAGTCTTTATTTATATTGTTCATTTATATACTGTAATGAAATTATAAAATCATGCAATACAAATGAGTAAATACACAATGTACAGGAAAAATCTTAAGTTATTGATTATTATCAACAGAAATGTGGCAAAAAAAATTCTCTTGTTATAATGTCACTTATGATAATAAAATAAATTGTAAATGCAGATTCTGAATTCAGACAGTGAGCGCATGCATTAAACAACTTGTTACGGCATTTCGCTTTCAGCTGTGTCTGCATCACTGGTGTCTGTCTTGTCCATCTTCTTTCTTTCTTGTGAGTTTAACACATTTGTTCTCTGTCCATTGATCAATCAGTGCAGTGGTTTCAGAGGTGTGTTATTTAATTAAAAGTAAAATGACATATTTTAAAAACTACTTTAAAAAGTTGTGAAATGTTCAAAATTTTGTAAAGAGATCTTTTCTTTCACTTTCTTCTTCTCTTTACAAAATTTTGAACATTTCACAACATATTAATTTGAGCCTTTTTCTGAAACAATGATTAGTCTGACCAGACAAACTAAAAGTTCTGCTCTGTTTTCTTTTTTTATGAGAAGCCAAGTCATAAATGTCAAATAGACTAAACAGTTTAACTTGTTTTTATCAGTCGTGTTGCTTTGGGGCCGATTTTTTAAATTTTGCTTAATTTTGGAAGATTTGATACAAACCGTCACAACTGTCTTCTATTTTCATGCTAAGATATTTTTAGACAGCTACAGTCTACAGTTTGTAAAACTTTGTGCAATAAATAGAATGATAGCACACCAAACTTCAGGGCAAGTGTACTTGATAATGCACGTCACTTTGCATTGCCTTAGGTGAATGCCTTCAGATTCTCGACAGCGTGAGAACAAACCATGTTTGATTCTTAATTAAACAAGGAATGTGGGGAAATAAACCACACCAACATGGTGAATGTGAGGTCAAGGGCAGTGCTTTATCTGATAAAGGACTATAGTTTTGCATTGAGCTACAGTAGGTGACTGTGGCCAGGAAATTGAAAGAACACATTTGAAAGCTAAACAAATGTGCTTTAAGACATCATAACAAATGTGTAGCTCATGCAAATAGGATACAGTGTATAGTATTTTTTTAGTTTCTTCTTCTTCTTCTTCTTCTTTCGGCTGCTCCCATTAGGGGGTCGCCACAGCGGATCATCCGTCTCCATACCCCTCTGTCCTCTACATCTGCCTCTTTCAAACCAATTACCTGCATGTCTTCCCTCACCACATCCATAAACCTCCTCCTTGGCCTTTCTCTTTTTCTTCTTCCCCATTTCCCTCCTCTGCACATGTCCAAACCATCTCAATCTCACCTCCCTCACCTTGTCTCCAAAACATCCTACATGTGCTGTTCCTCTAATAAACTCATTTCTTATTCTGTCCATCCTCGTCACTTCCAACGAAAACCTCAACATCTTCAGTTCTGCTACCTCCAGTTCCACCTCCTGTCTTTTACTCAATGCCACTGTCTCTAAACCATACAACATCTCAGGTCTCACCACAGTCCTATTAACTCTTCCTTTCACTCTCGCAGATACTCTTCACAAATCACTCCTGCTATCACTCTTCTCCACCCACTTCACCCTGCCTGCACGCTTTTCTCCACTTCTCTAACACACTCTTCATTACTTTGCACTGTTGACCCCAGGTACCTGAACTCCTCCACCTTCATCACCACTTCTCCGTGCAACTGCACCACTCCACTGCCCTCGTTTTCATTCACACACATTTACTCTGTCTTACTCTTACTGACTTTTATTCTCCTTCTCTCCAGCACGTACCTCAATCTCTCCAGGCTCTTCTCAACCTGCTCTCTACTCTAACCACAAATCATAATATCATCCGCAAACATTATAGTCCACGAAGACTCCTGTCTGAACTCGTCCGTCAACCTGTCCATCACCACTGCAAACAAGAAAGGGCTACTACTTCTGGGAAAAAGCAACGTTTGATAAACGGTATGACAGAAAGAACTCCTAGGCATTCAAACAGTCCAAGGTGATCGATGTCAATAAGAAAATCCAAATGCTGAAGAGATGAATGGCCTTGAGCAGTGTGTAGGTACTCTTCTTCCAAATGATTAAGAACATTGTCAGGACCAGGCTTACAATAAACCTCAATAATTTTAAGCAATGTGCTGAAGTAGATATTGAGAAATTCTACACCTATAAGACATCTATCAAAAACGATGTCTGTCCGATACCCGATGAAGAGCACACTGTAAAAAACTGAGCATTATTCACAATAGTCGAATGTGGAAATATTTCAGTTACAAACCTGAATGAAAAAATCAGCAACCTTGCTGGAAAAAAAGAAGAAGGCGTTTAGAGATTAGATTTCAGGAGAGAATCATTCACATCAAGGCCATCATGTTTCAAAGAGGACCTCGAACTGCAAAACCCGGTAAGCCAAGGTTATATTTATAAACAATACAAGCTTCATATTTCTTTTTATTTGCTACATATTTCTTTATCTTATTAAAATAAATGTCCTCTCCAGGGTGCATCCCAATCTTACAATCAGTGTTCCAGTGATAGACTCCAGATTCACCATCATCCTGACCAGGAAAGAACATGTATATCAACGAGGAATTTATTAATATGATTCATTTATTATCCACTTATTATTATTTGGATTTTTTTATAAGATCTAACATTTCATTTTTCACCCTGACAGTTTGAAAGTTTACCAATTACTACTCACTGAGTCTGAACAGCCTCAAAATATAACTTGTGTATCAGCCTCTGCACTTACATTCACCAAATTCTCCTTTGACCTCTTGTCATTTTTAGTTCTAAACCACTCAGGAAGTCTGGAATTGGCATTTAAAGGACTTTAGAAAAATGGAGAGAAAAAAGAGAGAAAATGCTGGGATAAGGGATCAGAGTACCACAGAGCTTTGCGTCTGTATGCTCGTATACATGTTGTCCATGGTGCCATGTTTGCATTGCAGTTTGAATTCAGTAAAACAGAAAAGCAAAGTCAGATCCAAAATATAGTCAGACTTCTTTTTTTAAAGCCAAAACACGTTTTGTTTTCTACACTGAAGATACAACTGGACATTGCAACTTGCACAGTCAGTAATAGTTGTGCCTGGCTATGTTAATTATTACTAGAAGGTGTATCACTTTACATGACCCTTATACTGTATGTAAAGCAAAACTAACATTATTTATGCCATTAATTAACATGAACATTACCATCATCTTATTATTATTATTATTATGTTTATTAGTAGTAGAAGAAGACTGATAATAGTAATCTGTAAATAATGTTATAGGAAAATAGTGAATGACCCCGAAAGGTAAAATATTTGATGCTTAGATGGGCGGAGTCTGATTCAACTATCAATCTTACAGTAAATCTGCATCGAGGTGTTATTAAAAAGGATCGTGCCATTTTGGTTATATGGGGGTGCTCAATGTCTGATTTCACATACAACTTACGGTATTCTCACAACAAGTTAATATACAGCCCATTATGATAATGTGGTATATTAGATTGTGAAAAGAAAAAAGCTTTTAATAGCTATTTTAATGCGCTTGAATAAATCCATCCCCCTCGTGACAGATTTAAGTTTCACTTCCTATGATCCGGATCGAGACAGGATCGTCTTGGCGGCAGGAATTTAAACAATTAACAATGTCTGGGAGATTTTTTTAAAGATATATTCTGCTCTTATTTAATTCTGTAAATACATTTTTGTTTGTTTTTCAGGGCGTTGATGTTGCGTTTTACCTGCACAGGCAATTTATCTGATGAAATTAGATTTGACAACATGTGAAATGCAAATCCAGTCTGCAATGTGGCCTAGTAAGATGTGAAACCAAGTTACTGCTACTACCTGAAGTTCGTCCTTTTTATCCATTTACCACTACAGTAGAAATATGTTCCTTTTTTAACCAATAAGTCAATTGTTAAATATATTGATGTAGTTGCATTATGCCTACAATCAAAATACTGAAGTGAAATACCCCCCCCTCTCTCTCTTTCTCTCTCTCTCTCTCTCTCTCTCTCTCTCTGTCTCTGTCTCTCTCTCTCTCTCTCTCTCTCTTTTAGCAATCTGTCACTCATACAGTGCGACTGAAGGTGAGAATAATTTGTCTTTGTTGGCTCGTTGCTATTCTTATGAACTAATCTAGGGAGGGTTACAAGAGCCAAGGCAAGAAAAAATTCCTGCCTCTGTGTGTGTGTGTGTGTGTGTGTGTGTGTGTGTGTGTGTGTGTGTGTGTGTGAGACACCCAGGTGCACATGTCTGCATGCATTAAGCTGTAATAAAGCGAGACTCCTTGGCTCTTGAGAGAACGCGCCTGCTTCTGATTACACCTGCGATTAAAATACGTGACATTTTTTATATGCCACGTTCATGCTTCAGGAAAAAGCCTGGGAGCCCAATACGAAAATGGAAGAGGAAGAAAAAAAGGAAAATAAAGCCATTTAAATACCTGAATCTGAATATGTGTGATGTGGGTGTGTGCATGTATACATTATGTGCGTGTGAAAAATAGGTCTTAACCGACATGTTTTCAAAAAGTGTGTTACATCCCATGAGAATCGTTTCTCTTTGCTGTCATGGAAGACACACACATACAGAGAGAAAGAGAGAGAGAGAGAGAGAGAGAGAGAGAGAGAGAGAGAGCTTGTGAAAAACTATATCATCAAGGGAAAACAGGAGCATATTTTATAAAGCCATCGCTGCATCGGTGTTTGTTGCTCTATGATAAAACTGATTATTTTTCTTTTATTTCTGATAAATATCTTGAGAAAAAGTTGGAAAATCTGCTCTTAAACAGAACTCGTAAAGTTAAAAGACCCTAATTCAGAGACATTTTATTGTATTTTAATTTTAGACCTATCTACACTCTCACATATCCTAAGCTCACTTGTAATGCATTGATTTTCATGGTGGACTCTTGGTTTCTCTGCTCCTTTCTCTCTCTCTCTCAGTCTCTTCATTTCCCTTCCCCTATTTCTCCCTTTCTCTTACTCTCTCTCCCTCTCTCTCTCTCTCTTTTACTCTCAGTCTCTCTAAATCTCCATCTCTCTCTCCCTCTCTCTCTCTCTCTCCCTCTCACGTTTGGCGCCCCACATTTGTCAGCCCGAGAAGATGGATTTCTAAACAGGAGTGTGTGTACGAGCAGCTCAGTGTGCCGTGTTGCTCATTCGCTCGTGATGCTGCCTCCAGTTCTCTCTCCTCCAGCGTGTGTGAGTGTTTTAGTCTGAAGGCTCTGTGTGTATATGTGTGTGTGTGTGTGTGTGTGTGTGTGTGTGTCCCACATTACCCGTTCTGAGAAGAGGAGAGGAGAGGGGCTCTAACCGGCTGTTTGACATCAAAGAAGCAGCAGCGTGTGTATAGAGAGGGGGATCTGGTGCAAGCCAGAAACGCTGAGTGAGAAGCGTTCAGGAGGCGTTGGACTCATCCGTCCTGCCAGTGTTACCTGAGCACTGTGTTACCTGCTGAGATTTTTTTTTTTCTGGACGACGCCGGCGTGTGGAACGAGCAGCATGGCTGTTCAACTGATGCCTGAATCAGCCGTCTGTCTTCTTATGGTGAGTGCACACACACACACACACACACACACACACACACACACACACACACACACACACACACACACACACACACACGCATGTATACATGCACGAGGGACAATATCTGCCACACCCTCTAGTAACCTCTTCATTGCTGTGTCAATCTAGATAGCCCTAAATGATTTGACCATTGTCATCTCAGTGTGGTCTGATCTCTCACTCATTCTCTCTCTCTCTTTCTTTCTTTCTCTTTCTCTCTTTCTGTTCTCTCTCTCTCTCCAACCCCCACACACACTTTGAGCACGTGCACCTCTGCAGTACACCAGCTAAGCAGAACTGATGCAGCGTGCACCTCTGCAGTACACCAGCTAAGCAGAACTGATGCACACACACACACACACACACACACACACACACACACACACAAAACACCAGCAGCATACACTTAACATTTAAATCCTGCTCCTGTCAAATCCATTCCATCACCTCTAACCCGAGTTATACCACACCATATGATGCACACTGTACACGAATATCTTCAGACCACAAATTTTGCAGTGAAAGTGATATTTTAATGCCTGGTTCCCTGGTTGGTCAAATTCAGCTGGTGTGTTTTCGAACAGTGCGTGACCTTGGCCGTTCTGGGCTGCAGATGTGCTTTGTTTTGTTACTTTTTACACGTGTGTGTGTGCGTGTGCACGTGTGTATGTGTGCGTAGACATAAGGAAAGCATACTTTGGCGCGCACCCCCACCTCACCTGTAATGGCTGTCTGTCTCCATGGCAATAGGCCATACCTTTTCCTGGGGAAGAAAGAAAGAAGGAATGAAAGAGCAATTGATAAAGAAAAAGGTAGAACTAGAGAGAGAGAGAGAGAGAGAAAGAGAGAGAGAGAGAGAGAGAGAGAGACAGAGAGAGAGAGAGAGAGAGAGAGAGAGAGAGAGACTAGCAACTATATCTTTTTTTTCTGGAATCTTTACTCCAGTCCTGATTAAATCCTTCTATGGATTTTGGAAACTCCCAACACTCACATTCCTCAATCGATTTCTACTATTTTATTACAAAATGCTGACATGCAACTTTCAAACTTTTTACCTCATAGGCTGCATTTATAATCCACTTAAATAAAAAGAGGTCAAAACCAGCAACCAGCAAAATAAATATAAATCCAACAAAATAATTAATAATACACACACAGCATTATTACTCTGGCAAGACTTTGCTGACCACAGTGGTAATGTTAGTGAGTGTAATCTGCATGCATTCTGGCTCAGAAATGAGAAAATCAGCAAACCAAAAATAAAAAGGTGGAAATGGAGGTTAGTAGAGTAGTGAAGCGAAAGTGTGATGGAAAGCCTGTCATGAACAGGGACAGCCCGAAGGGGAAAAAAGGAAAAAAAGAGGTAGCCTACCACCTACTGTAGGTAACATTTCTCATGATGGTAGGGTGGGAATACACCCTGGATGGGATGCTGGTTTTAGTCTGGATATCAATACCTCTGCAGTGACATATGAGTGTGTGTGTTTGTGTATATATATATACACAATATGTGTTT
>MU551596.1:2888691-2901218 GCA_024362625.1 Silurus asotus | reverse complement strand
CACACACACACACACACACACACACACACACACACACACACACACCGAATCTCAGATAGCTTCTACCTTAAGTCACACTCTCTCACTTTCTCTCTCTCATACACACAAACACACTCACACATCATGTCAAGGCTTCCCTGTCTCATGAAATATTAACTGGAATCTGCACAGCTTTTGCAGGTTGATGAATATTTATTCTATCTTTGCTGCAAGCATTAATATTTCACACTGAGTGTTAATTAAGTCACTTGACATTTTGGGGATGGACAAACCACTACAAACAAAATAGATCCTCAAAAAAATAAAAAAATAAAAATAAATAATAATAATAAAAACACACAATTATAATACTACACATCATCAGGTCTTCTGTTTTCCTCTTTCTGTCTTCTTGGGTCTCAGAGATGGGAACATCTGTTGATTAGAGTGTGCCAGATGAAGAGCCCTCACTCTACCTCTAATTAGTGTGTAGGTTACAGCAGAAAACAGTGCTTCATCTATATCCATTCAAACATTCTCTCTCTCTCTCTCTCTCTCTCTCTCTCTCTCTCTCTCTCTCTTTTATCCCTCCTTAACCCCTGAAAAAGTCAAGTCCCTGGACAATTGGTTTAAAGCCATAACACGATGACATCATTCTTATCAGGACACCACACTATTGTCTGATGCTGATCTCTGAGTACCGCTCATTGAAAAAAAATAGATGTGAAGTATTTACTTATAAAGCTAATATATACATGCTTTTTATTTCTGTCATATGATTAATCAATTTTAATCCATATTTGTTTTAATTTACACAGAATTTCGATGTGATTTTTATTTTTTTACACCTCCTTCATTTACTTTCTCCACCAATCTCTTCATACATTTCAGTTATTTTAATGTGCAACTTAAATAAAAACTTTAATTATAATTTTTTTTTTTTTTTCAGATTTACACCTTTTGCCCCTGATCATTTTTCATGTAGAGTCATATTGTTGATATGATAATAAGTAAAATGCACCCCTGGGCAACTAAAAATAAAAATGGGCCAAGCCTAAAATGGCAAAATCTTTTAGTGGCCTTAAGTACAAATTATAGAATGAAACAAAATTGTGAAAAGGTGCCATCATTTGCTCATTTACTTCGCTTTAGTGAACTGTGTGTGGAAAAGCTAGAAACAGGGGAAGTCACATCTATGCTCTTTACATCTATACGATATATAACTGTATATAGATGTATGCAACATACAATCATGACAACATTTCAAATGTTTGATGTCAAATTTAACAAAAAATCGAAGACTATGCGAATATTTTGCACTGTATGTCCAAAAGTATAGGGTCTACCGGGTATATTTGATCGACATGTGGGTCTTCCTATGTACATTTTCAAACGCCCCTGTCCCTAGCGAAGGACAAAATTGTTTTGAAGTTCCTATCAATGAATAAACACTTGTTTACTAGGTTGAAGACTTGATGTTACTTGGGTAACATCAGCCTTAACCTCTGTTGGGAGGATTCAATACCAAACTGTTGGAGGCACACAATTTTATAGGATGTCCTTGGATGAAGTAGCAAAACCTTTTTCCTTTACTTGAACTAGAAAACCCAAAACCTGTTATAGCATGACAATACCTCTCCATGGTTTACATGGGTTAGAGTGAAATATCTTTAGTGACCTCCTATAGAATTCTAATCTTAACCATGTTGAACACCTTTGAGATAAATTGGAATGCCTACTGCACCCCAGGCCTCCTCACCTCACCTACCTCAGATCCTGACTTTACTAACGCCATTGTGGCTGAATTAGTACAAATCTACCACACCTGTAGCAGCTAATTTCAGGTTTGCTTGACAGCAAGCTCATAGAGAAAGTAGAAATCTACACTATTTGTTTAAGCCACATGTTTAAAATTAATTAACGGAAAGGTTTTAGAGATGAAAGCCAGGATGTTGTGTAGAGAACCAGCTGCACTGCTTAGCCCTGTTTGTCTGAATGCTTACATTTATGACTAGATCAATAACTCCTTCTCCCTTTATCTTTGATCTAAAGCTGTTAAAGGAATCCAAATAAGAAAGATTAGGAGAGATAAGTCTAAACGGAAACCTCTCTCCTGTCTGATCTTTATCTCTCATTACTACAGAAACACATTTTTGTTTACACTGCAGAATTATCAAATGTTTTCAACAGCAGCATGTTAAAAACTAAAATCTAAAAACTGTGACTGAAATCATCCCTTGACTGCTGGATGTTTTTGGTTCTCCATGGAGGTATTTGCGGGGTTTTGTTTTTTACTTTGCTGCATTTCGTATTTTCATCTTCAACAAATGTTTAATGTAACCATATTTCTGCAAGCGTGACTTTCACTTTCTCACATGGCATATTTAGGTTCAAGTGTGTGTACAAGCAGAGTAGGCTGCACATGTGTTAATAGGATTACAGTCTAAAGCAACAGGGAACCCCACCAAATAAAAAGAACAAAAAAAACCCAAATATATATATATATATGTATCTCTCTCACATACTCACTTAGTTCTTTCAATAGAGGATTAAACACCAATGTTCATTGTAGAAAGGCAGATTCTTGTTCGCAAAAGTGTCACTTTGTGCTAAAATAATAATATACACAACTGTTCAGCACAGTACACTATGCGTAGGCTGTCGAGGAAACAGTGGAAGACTGTCTAAGATTAGAAACGGCGATGTTTCTCAGCAAGTGCAAAGGTGACATGTTGGAATTGGAGCTTAGTGAAAGCGGAGCAGGTCTATGGGGGATTTAGGGGAGAAAGAGAGAAGTGGTAATCTCCTTTAAGCTCCATTTTGGTGTCTTCTGATCTGCCAGGCCAGATCTAGAGCAGATCCAGTTGTGCAGGAAAAGGAGCATTTCCTGAGGGAAAACACAAGATATTAAGGAAATGTCTGTAAACATAACGAAGGGCCTTTTGCACGGAAAAATGGATGCATTTCATTTACAGATGAAGATACAAAACAGGGAAAAAAGCATTTGGTGCACATTCTGTTTGAAAATGATCATGGACGTTAATTGTTTTTAGATCTTTTTTGGCAGACAAAGTGCGTAAAAAGATGTGTTATGGATTAAAGTCAAGAGGAAACACAAAGCACACTTAGTGAGCACTTAAATCCGATGTTATTGGACCGACATGATTTTGAAGCACAGAAACACAAGTGAATTTCAAAATCTCATTACAGCAACCAGCTCCAGATTTTCTATATGTCTGTGCATTAAAAAACAGTGCAAGAACTACATCAGACTCACTGTATTAATTAACAAGTCATTTTTTATGGCAATAGATAAACCAGTACTCATAAATTGTCATGCCTAATAAAATATGTGTGTGTAAGTTGCCCTATAGAGTGCATTTCTGCCCCATGTGCTGTATTCCTAAAATACGCTCCAGATTTACCAAGATCTTATTAAGGAAATGCTTTTCATGTAACACTAAGCCTTAAAAAACATACATTTCTATTCAAATCACATGACATTCAAATCAAAATTTGTGCATGTGTGTGTGTGTGTGTGTGTGTGTGTGTGTGTGTGTGTGTGTGTGTGTGTGTGTGTGTGTGTGTGTGCATATGTGTGTGTTTTTTTTATTATCGGGTCCTAAAATCTGTCTACTTCAGCAAAATGTTCTTAATGTCCTTAACAGAAAACAGGAAGAATTTGTGACCACAGTGAAATTTACTTAGCATTTGGCATTGCTCCAGTATTGATTAAAAAAGCTTTGGTGGTTGATAAAACAGAAAGTGTGTACTGTGTGCTTCCAAAAAGCAGGTGCAGATACAGTATATTGTATTTACATATCAAATTGGAGAAGGTTCTACTGCATGGATGAACTCTGCTTTCTTGATAATTTGCAATGAATTAAGCAATCGAGCAGTTATGTGATGAACAGATGAGACAAAGCATAAAAGGGAACCAGATAGCAAATCTTGTACACTTTACGAGTCTCTTTTTTCAATGTGTTTTGCACATTTATAATAGCAGTGGCTTCAAGGACACAGAATTGAATTACATCTCTTATTTTTTTACTCTTCTCTTACATCCAGGGCTTCATTTGTACGGAAATGCAAGGGGATGCCAGACCGGCATTTTGAAATAAATCAATTAAAAATCCTCCATCCCAAATTTAATTGTTTATACATTGATTGCTTACATTAAATTACTTATAAATACATTAATAATATTTTAAATCTAGTTCTGTTAAATCCAAATCCATTTCAGTCCAGGTCACTCTTGTAAAAAAATCTTTTCTAATCCTGGTTAAATAATGTAAAGTTGAATCATTTTCACACAATGTTTATACACCTTGTCCAAGTCTCACTGAATAAACAATATATGGACAAATGTGTGGCCACTTCACCATAAATGTTGTATTGTGCGTTTTGAACCTCACATTCACATTCTGCAGTTATATCAACCTCCACTCTTCTGCCAAAATGTTCTATTAGATTTTAGAGTGCGTTTGTAGACAATTCTGTTGATTCACCCTCAAGGGTGTTAGTAAAATTAGGTACTGATGTAGTGTGAAGAAGCCTGGGGTGCAGTCATTGTTCCATTTCTTCCCAAAGGTGTTAAACAGGGTTGAAGTCAGAGCTCTGTAGTAAGCTACTCAAGATCTTCAACTCCAAACCATGTACATCTTATTTTAATGAAGCTGGCTTTGTGCACAGGAGCATTTGCCATGCTGGAACAGCTTTGGGTCTCCTAATCCAAGTGAAGGGAAAATTCAATGCTACTGCATTCAAAGACATCCTATACAATTGTGTGGTAATAGTTTAATGAAAAACAGTATATGCCTGTAAAAGTCATTTTGAGTTCATATAAAACCAATGACTTATGTTCAAACCAAACTTATGTTAAGGTGAGGAGATGTAATGCTTCCATTTAATAATGAAGAGAGTGGGTGATTTCAAAATTCCAAATTTTTTTTATAGAGCATAAACAATATGGTTTAAGTAGCAGTCAGACTATACAACTCATTACATCAACGCAAGTGCATTAATGCACAGGTGAAAGATTCAGACCGAAACAAAAACAAGCTTGAAGCAAAAACTTTGTGCATGTTGCTGAGTTCCATAGTTCAAGTTTGTTAAAGTTGTGCATCGACTTGATCCTCAATTATCTGACGATCTGCATCCAAAGAAGTATCAACACGTCATGACATTTCTTGAGAAAATTCAATGAGAAAGCACTGGTTATAGCAAGGTCACTCTATTCCCATATTATACAACATTGCTTTAAAAGAATATCAAAACAACATTCAAACTGAAGATGATTATTTTTAATAGAAGTGCCACCGATATCTGGTTACTGCCCATATTTACAGCAGGTTCCTGAAGAAATCTGGCATGTCTAGTCTAGTGTAAGTGTCGCTTTAACGTGATCTGTGTCATTTCTTTATAAAAAAAATCTAATAAACAAACACATTAGACATGTAAAAAAAAAATTATATATACAGATGGCCTTATTCTTCCATTCAATATCTGTAAATGCTTGATCCTGATTAGAACTGCACTAGATACAACATTTTTGGGAACACTATGAGTTGGGAATATACCCTGGATGGGATGGCACACACTAATCCACATTCACATATGCATTTCCACCTGCATGTACTTCGGAGATGGAAGAAAACCACGGTTGTGGAGGTGTAAGTCGTCCAAATGTGGTAAAATGTATAATATTTATGAATGTGTATAATTATAACAGTACATGCATTAGTAGAACGTCTTGTCCACTTCGTTAACAGGTCTATACTGCTTTTCCCTTGTTATGCTAAGTCACAATAGACAGAGCTTATGAGTTACTGAATTAACTCAGTGCGAGCACCGATGATGTCATCGGCGACTGGTCACTGTGTGCTATGCTGAAGTACAAAGGGAAGGTAATAAAGCTTTCATTAAGGATCAGAGCACTGCCTCTTCATTATTATGCTTTACAGGATGGAGGAGTCTGTGGCTTCTGGACTGGAGACTAATGGAGAAAAATAGCTCTCTCTCTCTCTCTCTCTCTCTCTCTCTCTCTCTCTATTGCTCTCTCTCTTACACACACATGCACATACAGATTGCAGGCTTCTGATCTAGGCACTGCATCTGGTCCATTGTTTGTCCATTGTTTTTCCCTTGCTTGTGTACAGTAAAAGGAGGGGGTCATATTAGATTAGAAGTCATTTTAAATGCACACACAAGATTTTACACACACACCACACACACACACACACACACACACACACACACACACAGCTCCAGATGTCGCCGGCTCAATCTCTCTTAATTAAGTTTAAACATAATTACAGTATCGACCTTCTGTTGCTTTGGCTTCATAGTTTTGTGCATGCAGTCACATATGCATCATATTTCAATGTGTGTATATGTGTACATGTGTGTATATGTGTACATGTGTGTGTGTGTGTGTGTGTGTGTGTGTGTGTGTGTGTGTGTTCACATTTTAGCTGATATATGGTGCTACTTGGAGCACCTCTCCCAGAGTTCAATAGCTCATCAATTCAGTACATATTTCATCCCTGCCCACACTTACACACACACACACACACACACACACAACACACACACACACACACACACACACACACACACACACACACACACACACACACACAGAATTGACCACTGAGTCACATTGCTATAAATCATTTGTTTCTATGCAGATAAACAGATATTTCACTTTCATACTTTCATTAGTCTTGATTCTTGATGTCATCCTACTAGGCATAATATTTACTATGTAGCTTTCTAAGTGCCACTGTGATACCGTATACCCTACAGTATGTAGTGAGCAGATGTAATAAAATAGAAACCAATTTGTAATGATCTTTGATATTTGGCCTTACATGTTTCAGGCACTAACTTTAAAACAATACTGAATACAGGTAGTCCCCGAGTTATTATGGAGATGTGTTACAATGACCCCTATTGTAACACATGGCGATTAGTATGAGGTAGTATACTGTAATTTTTGTTAATAATTTACAAATTACAGTATATAATTTAGAAAAACAAAGCAATTTACAATACCATAATGTATAACCTTTACAGTATTTATGTATGTGGCAGCGTACATGCTGGCAAGTGCTAGTTCGTGAGGGGAAGGCAGAGCCAGACGCTCTCTCTGTTTTAGTGTCCGTTGAGGCTGATAAAAAGGAGAGAGAGAGACAGGAGCTAAAATTGACCTTTAAAACATCAAAAACACAGAAATAAATACACGCTCTTACACCGAGACAACTGACCTCCTGAAAGCATCCCAACGTTTCTATTAAGAAAATTTAAATCGCCCACGAAAATCTTAATTTTTATTTTTTTAAATGGTAACAAAGCTGGATAATCTTGTTGAAGAAAAATGAAAAAGGGCAGAGGAATTACATATTCCATACAGAGTATTAATCATTAAATATTAGGATAAAATTATAGTACTTAGAAAAGTAACAATCTATGATGTCAGTAATTGTCTAAATGTTTTGTCACTTAAATATTAGGCTTATTATTTAAAATATATTAAATAGTCTAGATTTCCAGATATTTTTTTATTCTTTAAAAGAAATTCATTGAATTCAATTGACTTTTTAATAAATATAAGAACTCAAAAGTGATCTCTGATCTCTAATCTTAAGTAGTGAGCCGTCATTTTCACTAGTGTTGTAATCGTAATATGAGTCTGACAAAGTTAAGCAATGCTACTGTACTATATAATGTAATACACATGATAGTACATAACTGTAGGATGTAATAGATGCACTATATGATGCAAAAGAAATGGTATTACATGTTTATGCACTAAATAATATAATGCACATGTTCATACATGTTAATAATGATGTAACCGATGCATGATATGATGCAATTCAGATGTTATTAACTATATATGATGTAACAGTAGACTGCAGTGCATGATGTAACATACATCCCATTACATATTAATACACTTAATACCCTATGATGTAATAGACGTTAGTTCATGTTTTTATCATTTAAATCTCTCTTTATTTCCACCAAATTGGTTTGATCTCAGCCTCCTAAACGTAAATCTGCTGATCCTGTGTTACAAGTAACATGTGACTAAAGCCGCCTTGACACTAATAAGATTTAAGCTAATCTAATAAGAGTTGTTTTTTTTTTGGACTGTGTGTGTATATATGTGTGTGGTTGATAGTCTTCGGTATGACATCATGCAGAAGCTTCGGAGTCAGAAGCAGGAAATAATACGAGCGAGGGGGTTTTGGGGGAATAATTTATAGGGCCTCACTCACACTCACACTCACACTTTATTGTTGTGCTTGCTTTTATTCATGCCAGGAATGCTTGCCTCAAAATTGATTACTCTTACCTTCATGGTTTTTGTCCTTCACAGCCTGAAATAAAGCCTCAGACTAAAAGTGACTAAAAACTGAGAGATTATTAAAAAAAAAAATAATAATAAATTAAGCAAAAAAATAACCCTGCAGACATGAGACAGATCTTCTGGGGGTCGATATGTGTGTGTGTGTGTGTGTGTGTGTGTGTGTGTGTGTGTGTGTGTGTTTGTGCGTGTCACGTATCAAGATTAGATGGGCAGGTCGATCTAGTGTTCTTCTTACACTGCCTGTTTGAGTGTTATAGATCTCTCCCTCTCATTCTTTCGTTCTCTTTCTGTGTGCATCTTTTTGCTGCATGTGTTTGAGTAGAGAAAGCTAGAAAAGAAAGATGCAATGTCCTTGCCTCAAAATTGATTACTCTTACCTTCATGGTTTTTGTCCTTCACAGCCTGAAATAAAGCCTCAGACTAAAAGTGACTAAAAACTGAGAGATTATTAAAAAAAAAAATAATAATAAATTAAGCAAAAAAATAACCCTGCAGACATGAGACAGATCTTCTGGGGGTCGATATGTGTGTGTGTGTGTGTGTGTGTGTGTGTGTGTGTGTGTGTGTGTGTTTGTGCGTGTCACGTATCAAGATTAGATGGGCAGGTCGATCTAGTGTTCTTCTTACACTGCCTGTTTGAGTGTTATAGATCTCTCCCTCTCATTCTTTCATTCTCTTTCTGTGTGCATCTTTTTGCTGCATGTGTTTGAGTAGAGAAAGCCAGAAAAGAAAGATGCAATGTCAAAGTACAGACTCTGAGTGAAATCTAAGAGTTTATATATATAGTATTTCATTCAGTAGGGTTGGAGCACAGCTCGATTTTTTTTTTTTGGTAAAATGAGAAGTTCCTCTGTGCATGTTTTTTTGGAACGATGCTGTTTGTGTGTTTCTCATTTCAATCAATTTTACTGTAGGAGAATACGATTTATTTGTTTGGTAAATGTGATATAAATGTGTGTAGATACTGGTTTTGATGTAAAAGAAAGAAAAAAATTAATCTTTTGTCTTAATACAGATGTAACTCCTGGGTCCAAAAATTTGCAAATAATATTGCAAATACTGTAGGTGTCACTTCATCTGTATTGTAATTGTCAGTGGGAGTCAACTGTCATTTGAGTTCCACTTAAAATATAAAAAAACGCACTGTCTCTAAAACAGAGAACAGAGATCTTGTGATAAGAAATGAAACATCCAAGTACAATGAAATCTCCTTTTCTGTGTGTACGGTGAGGATTATTTTAAATGTGGGTTTGTGTAAAACCAGTATCAAGGCCAAACTCTTTCCCAGGGGTGTGATAGGCTTGAAGCAGCTTTTGAATGAAAGTTTAAAACCAGTTAAAAAGTCAATTTTCAAAAAGCCTAGATTAAAACAGCAACAAAAAAATACGTATATGAGCAAAACAAACTCCAGCAAATGAGTCGCATGATGCTATCACATGATTCATTTGAGGGTGACCAAAGTGTTTGAGATACAAGCTATTGTCAGGTCTAATTAGTTGTGCACACTGAGGTGTCAAGATTACTGTCATGGATTGTTTGATAAGAAATGGGATGGGTTGCAAACCAAATTAAAAAAAAAGGATACCGGCAGCTTTGACGGCAACTCAATTAGTGGTGTAGAAACAGAATTAGAATCCAGATTTTAGAAGGAAAGTAGGCTTGGGGTACAGCCAGAGCCACTGCAAGGTCACACAATGGCATCATTTAAACTAGATCGATTACTCAAAGTGGATTTGCCCAGTCTCAGCTTATAACATTGACTTTAACCATCAGAGCAGATTTTTTACAACTGCAAGCTCACTAATGGCTTTTCTTATTCATTAAAAAGTTAATTATAGCTGGAGTAGGGAGTATGGGCATTTAGGGAGCATGTGAAGGTGGAATTGTGTGAATGAAAGCAGCATATTTAGAGTTAACACCGTTTTTGGAGGTGGCATCAGAAGCATGGGGGTAGTGCCAGTGTATGCATGCATGGACCCATCTGCCTTACAGACACAACAGATGGTTGAGATACAAATCATCCACCTGCTGGGGCCTGTGTTTTTATTAAAAAATGCTTTCATCAGCATATTTTTATTCATTTCAAGAAGTGGTTTTGTTTTCTAATAATAGACAAATCACTTGTATTTTCTATGCATTTGCAGCCTTTTGTTTGGTTAAGATCTGTAACCTCTGGTCTTTTGGAGATCATGACAAATGCTGTTGAAGTTTAAAGATGGCAGCAAACGCCATAGAGTCAGAGCTAATTGCTGAAATTTTGAAACACTGGCTTCTTCAAACATTATGTACTTTGTAAATGTTGTACTCCAGCATGCTTATTTTTTTTTAGCAATGAACAATAATTGCTGAAAAGCTGGTAATGCTACTGCATCAAAATACATGAGTATAAACAATTATGTGTCTCAAACTTTGTGGTAAGAGTTTGAGTAAAAAACACACTTTAAGCGTTAAGTTTGAGAGTAACTTTGATTATGCGAAACAATGCATTTACTTATCTTTCTGAGCTGTTAAATTGTCCAGAATTAAACTAGACTCTTCTGCTACACCACATGGTGAATGTAGATATAAAGCTGCATGTATGTACATCACCTCTAGAGGGAGCTGGATATCTGTTTAACACTGCACATGTAAAAAAGCAATTTTTTTTATTGTACATTGAGCATTCATTTATTATTTAATATTTCGTATTTACTTAGTTCATGCCTTAGTTTCAGGATTATACCCAGAATATTGCATCAATTGATTATTTAATTACAGTGCGTGCATCCCTGATAAAAATCTTCAAATCTGGCGTTTTCAGCATTTTTCAGACATATTTATTTGGTTGTTATATAGCTGCTTGTCTTGATAAATCCAATTTGACCGACAAAATGGTTCTAATTAATCCCAGTGCATGTCGTATATGATCAAAGGTGAGATGAGTTTATTCAGCCGCTAGAGGGAGCTACAATGCAGTGATACACGATTTGGCCCATAATCTCTGCACCATGAGGTTTAAAGCCAAATTTCCTGCATTATGTATGTTACCAACATCCCTAAAACAATCACCCCAAAAAAGGCACATTAAAACTAAACACAGACTCCTGCCTACAAATATTTTTTTATTTTTTATTTAATATTTAGATTGTGACTGACAAATACACCGACCAGACCTGGTCCCCATTTGCTGCCAAAACAGTCCTGACCCATAAAGCATTAACTTCTTTAGCAATTTGAGCTACAGTAGCTCAGTAGACTTCACTCCTCACTTGCATCAGTGAGCCTTGACCTATGTTTTCCTGCTAGTAACGTGTCGATTTTGAGGACAAAATCTTTATTTGCTGCCTATTATATTCCACCCCGTAGCAGGTGCCTTGATGAAGAGATAATCAGTGTCATTCACTTACTGGTCATAATGTTATAATGTCATAATGTTATACCTGGTAGGTTTATATTCTTTCATTCTTTTCACTTTTTACTGCTGCTCTGTATTTGACTGCAAACAATGCTAACTGAGATACTATCCAGCCAATGATTTTCAATATCCACGAGCTATAACAGGGGTATTGCACGCTTGTCAGGAGGTGGCGCTAAGTGTTTCTCTGGAACCTGCTTTAGTCACACACTGAATCTTAAGTCAGCTGGTGACAGGATTTTTACATCCGCATCGTTAGACAGTCATATTTCAGCTGGAGATTCACCAATTTGACTTTGAGGCTGGAAATGCTATTTATTCTTGCAAACTTGTCAGGAGGTGGCGCTGAGTGTTTCTCTGGAACCTGCTTTAGTCACACACTGAATCTTAAGTCAGCTGGTGACAGGATTTTTTTACATCCGCATCGTTAGACAGTCATATTTCAGCTGGAGATTCACCAATTTGACTTTGAGGCTGGAAATGCTATTTATTCTTGCAAACATATATATATATATATATATATATATATATATTGCAAATGTTATTATTTATATAACTGTAAAAGAATGTTTGAAAGGCTTCCTGACAATCAGATTGGTTCGGTTAAGGACAGTTGGGTTTATTGTGGGAAATGAGTCGGGGTTCTAGAGATGATTGGCCTCGGTTTAAGTCAGATTTTTAAGGTTAGTATTTATGGAAACGTGGAATCCTGCATTCAGAAGACTGCTGCGATAATGATCCAAAGCAACACCTTTGAATGGAAATGAAGGTAGCAAA
>MU551596.1:2881075-2887795 GCA_024362625.1 Silurus asotus | reverse complement strand
AAAAAATGTTTTTGAACCTAAAAGCTGACTGGATACACAAAAAGCTTGTAATAATGTAAGAGACTTCAACACGATCCAAGTCCCATTCATTAGATGTATCATGCACTGTGAAGATCATCTTTCATTTTTTCCGACACATATTCACTCCTCGATCTTTCTGCTCCCACTGATCCTGGCCACGCCAGAGGCTTGTGCTGAGTTTGTAATAGCGTTGGAGACGTTTTATGACATAATGGTGGGGTGACTTATGATGGAATCACGGGTGCTGAAGAGAAAAGTGCTTTCAATTGAAGACAGCAAATCTTTCCAAATGGGTAAAAAAAGATGGTTCTGTAAAAATGATATGTTGTGTAGAGATGGCTTTAGACGCTGTTTCTCTCTGGGGGGTTGAACTGAGGTTTCACACTGATGGGATTTTGCCAGTGTAGCATTTTTTTTCTTTTCTACCATTTAATCACAGTCCTGTCATTCAAAATGCATAAGTGCTTATGTAAACTGCTTAGGATGGAGACAAGTGCACATACAAATTTGTACAGAGAGAGAGAGAGAGAGAGAGAGAGAGAGAGAGAGAGAGAGAATTTTTAGCATTTTTTGGTTTCCTCAGATGTTTGTTATATGATGATTATTATATATTATTATATATTATTATTTCTATTTCATTCAATGAATTTTTCCACTAAAATTATTAAATTTTTAGATTGACTATATTTATTTTTTTTATTATTGTTTACATTTGTTTGCAAAAACAGCCATATTAAATTTTCTTTTTCAATTTTTTTTTACTTTTAACCATTCACAAAGGATTACATTTTAACTGATACATTTACTATAATATTGAATATTATTATAGATTATCATGTAAACTAGTGCCTCTTTTTTGCATTCAAAACATTCATGAAATTACCCTCAATTGTCTCAGAAGATTCCAGAATATAAAAATTATAAATCTGCT
Organism: Silurus asotus; assembly: GCA_024362625.1. Taxonomy (NCBI): domain Eukaryota; kingdom Metazoa; phylum Chordata; class Actinopteri; order Siluriformes; family Siluridae; genus Silurus; species Silurus asotus. The sequence goes on along the minus strand of MU551596.1, from coordinate 2,886,843 downwards.
GAATAAGTGGAATAGTGCTTATTATTATGACTTCCTTAAAGGAACCGATACGTTTGGGTAAAAAGTGACGATGCGGAGTTTTAGGATGAGACACTGTTCTTAATGGAATTCTTCTGTGTATGCATGGGAAGAAGCCTGAAAGCAAAAGAATATAAGACCAATGAGACATATCGTATCGTCTCTCTTCTGTGTGCCTCCAAGACGCTCATCATACATGGCACAGAGGCAGAAAGTAAAGTAAATGATCTTTGATGGTCAGGGACCATCAGCTACTCTTTATATTCAGGACATGAAGTCGTCATTTCGCTCGGTTTGCGTCGGCTATTGATTGTCTGCCAGAGGAGAGGGAATAGCTCTGTTGGCACTGTACATGAGAGCCAGAGTGAGCTGTCCTCTTTCCCAGTGTCCCCCTGCTGTCCACTCTGTCCAAAAATAGAGGACCTGAAGAGACAAGAAGCACAGATGCTGCCATCTCCACACGCTGTCTGCAGAGCCAGGCGGGGGTTATCCCTGACGGTGGTTGCTAGGAGACAAAGCAGCGTGTGACTTCATGCGAACCGAGCTCGCTATGTCTCCACCGAGAGAGGAAGACGGGTCATTTAAAGTACTCATGAACATGTATAAACTATTAAAGTAATCTGGCTAGAAAGCAATGCATATTAACATTTACTCCTGCAAAATTGTGTATGATTATAATGTACTTCGCTATGTAAATTAGAGATATATCCTTTAATAGCTGGCTTATCAACAGCTAATAATTGGATACAGTGGAACTTCATCATCTCAATCTCTATTTATTTAACACCAGCCAGCCCGTCCTAATAAACAATAACATCACCGTTATTTTAGCTAGCTGAGTTAGCTGTACACTTTGCACATTGTCACCCTCTAACCTTGCACATATTGCCCCAAATCCATGAACCATGCTTGCTCACATCATTAACTCAACAACTCATGCAAGCTGCTCTCAATTACCAATCTACATCATAAAAATTAATCATGCATTTAGCAATTAGAACTGCTGAGTTCATCCAAATTCTGCTGTGTAAATTGGTGGTGGTTCAGTGGATGGTGGTGCAAGCTCACAGGGTCACCAGTACAACCCTGAGATTTGATGTATTGTCTATGTGGAGTATCATGTCTTTCTTGTGTCCATCTCATGCTCTAAAGTCTGTTTATCGGTCTTATAGGCAAGCTAAGGCTAACCAAGGGACTAACCGAATCATATAAAATACTTAACAAACTCAAACCCTGGCTTATCTTATTATAATTATTTCTGGGTTTTGTTTATTAAAATCCTACTTATAAATCAAATTTGGCTGCAATACAAACACAATAGACCAATCAAATAACAGTATGGTACGGTCAATGTATAACCAGAATAAATCCGCATGACTAAATTGTATGAATAGTTACAAATGTGTGTGTCATTATGGGTGGAGTTAGGGTTCAGTCTCAATAGCACACAATATAAATAGAAAAAACACCTAATATTTTTAAATGTGAATATTGAACGTAAATTTGAATATCTAAATATGTGATTTCATGAAAATGAACAATGATTTCTCTTCTCAATCATGGTTTGATGTGTATGTCTTTTCTATAATAGTGTAAAAGGCAGGTTGCTGTTAGCCGGCAGTGCAGCGTATGATGGACAGGTTAAAATGTGGTGCCGTGTTCTGCAGGGCTTGTTGGATAATGAACTTTAGATTGAAAATGTCGACATGGTCCGACTTCCAGGGCTGATAACACGTACAGAAGTGAGTGTGTGTATGAGTGAGGGAGAGATAAAGAGAGACATGCAAGCCTACAGCTAAAACACTATCAGCAACTGCATTCTTTGAGATCAGCAACACCAACACTCCCCAGACTGAGACCTTTGTGTTCATTAACACACATTTAAGGGACTGCAGGTGCCTGGCAAGATGGTGTGCATATGTGTGTGTGTTATTGCTCATCATTTGGTCATCACTATTGATTCATGTCTCTAGTCAGGGAGCAGCGAGTCAAAATGATCAGATCAAATATTTAATTCATCCTATTTCATTGACTAGCTCAGAAAATGTAATCTTATCCAAAAGCCAAAATATGATTGAATAACTCTTGATATGGCCTTTGCTGTAGTTACCATGGTGATGGAGAACCCCTCTATTTCTTTCTTCATCTCTGTCTCACAGACACACACACAGACACACACACACACACACACACACACAAACACACACACACACACACACACACACACACACACACATGAAAATATTGCTAGCAACTAATTGGGGTTTATAGTTGCTAGCTTAGTAACTTTTTGCTAACCAAACATGTCATTCGTGTCAAATGTGTGAATACAGGCATCTAGGTTCCACACCTCTCCACACAAGCTAGCAATCTTTGTTAAATTGCTAGCCATATTAGTTTAAGTGCAACTCTAAAAGGAATTATTAATGTACATTTTGTTTTTAATTAAAATTAATAGACTTCCTTCCAGTTTCCTTTAGGCTCATTGTATTAGTGCTAACTAATTAGTGATTACGGGTATTAGTTTTGCGCCATCTCGGTGTGCAAGTTTGGCACCTCCCACAACGTTGCCAGGCTAATAATGTTCTTTACATTGTAATTAAAGCCTTTCACTGATCTACTTACAGCAAATTACATTCCTCTGAGCTAAACTGGGAATCAGGGGTAACTGTTTTAGACATGTAGCCCTGATGCTAAGCATGATGGGTATATATGCTGTAGTTCAATGTAAAGCACCGAATGGGTTTCGTCTACCTGTGCTTTGCTATTTGCATCAATTAAATTATTAATCTATGGCTAATCAAGACACAACCAACCGGCCTTGAACACACACATTACATTCTGATGCTCTTGTTAGTTCTCACTCAGTGTTCTGTATTGTCTAAAGACTATAATCACACTCTTGATGTCACCCAAATGAGGATGGGTTTCCCTATTTGAGTCTGGTTCCTCTCAAGGTTTCTTCCTTCTAACATCTAAGGGAGTTTTTCCTTGCCACAGTCACCATAGCTGCTCATCAGGGATAAATACACATCGTTCACCTTAACTGTTGAATTCTGTAATGGTGCTTTGAGACAATGTATGTTGTTAAAAGCGCAGTAGAAATAAACTTGACTTGACTTGACTTGACACACACACACACACACACACACACACAAACGGTATCGGGGTCCACAAACCTGTTACAACGGATTTCACAACACTGTTTTTATGTCTATGGGAGACTCAAAACTGCAGTGAGGCTGGATACTTGAGAAGGTGTGTTGCTGTGCAGTTCATATGGAGAAGCTGGATGCTCAGGGAGCCTGCTGTTGCCATGGTGACTCATAACACTGATAAGAAGAGATGGTGTTAAAGTGTGAAAGTGTGTATGAGAGGCAGGGAGAGACGAGAGAATGAGGGCTCGAGGAAGAAACTTGCAACTGTATGGAAAGTGCCGACTTAGCTGAGAGGATTGAGATGTGCGATTGAGAGAAATGAGAAAAGTCAGTGGGAGTCGCTATAAAAGTCAATGATCGTGTTAAAAGTTGAACAATTTAAGTAAATCAAATGTTTATTTAAAGTGAATCTAAGTGAAAAAGAAATAATGCCATAGTTAAAACCAGTTTTTTTTTTAACAAGATAAAATAAAATCTGCTCTGCAATTATTCAATCATGTGGAAATTCAGCTGCAGTGCAAATCCTTGATATCATACACATGCAGATCATGAGCTTCACTTAATGTTCTTTCCAAACAATTGGGGACATTTGAGATTTTGGTAGTAAATGGTCTGTTTCTGATTTCTGATTCAAAGTTAAAATCCCAGCACCACCAAGCTGCTACTGTTGGGCTCTTAAGAAAGCAACTACTCACTTATATAAATGAGATCATTAAAATATTAAATGATTGTATATAGATCTGGATAATATATTGGTAGAAGAATGCTGAGGATGGAGCCACCAGGTAGGATGAAAAGAGGAAGGCCAAGGAGGAGGTTTATGGATGTGGAGAGGGAAGACATGCAGGTAGTTGGTGTGAAAGAGGCAGATGTAGAGGACAGGGTGGTATGGAGACGGATGATCCGCTGTGGCGACCCCTAATGGAAGCAGCCGAAAGAAGAAGAAGATATAGGTCTGGAAAAGGATGTCTTCCAAATTGCCATAAATGTGCAAAAAGTGACAAAAAACTCAGTAAATGCCTTTTTGATGAAAAAGAACTCGGATTAAACACTTGTTACAAAGATGGTGAACAGAAAAGCATTTCACATCACATGGACTCTTAAAGGGTGATGGGCTAGAACAGTCATGAATACTCAAAAGGGAATCATTGGAAAAAGTCCTACAACTATAGCACAGTTATTTCCCTCCTGATTTTATATAACTAAGCAATTTAAGTTGAAAGTCCTTGCTAGAGGATTTTAACTTTTTCATAGTTAACTCAGCCACACTGCCTCAAAAAAATACGAATATAAATGACTTACACAGATTTTTTCTTCATTATTCCCAAAATACCATACAGTGCTGTTCTCTCCTTCATTTCAATCAAACATCCTTCCTGCAGAACGAACCCACACCTTTTGGCACACCATTTTTACACCACCTCCGGGAGTCTGGAGTGGGAGGAATGTGTCCAAACTGCTCCACAAACCTCTGTGCATTTCTGGAAGATGCACAACACATTGTATCTAAAGGAATTACGTTATATTACATCACTTTTTATTTGGCATATGCTTTTATTTTTAGTGACTTACAATAAAGAAAGTGTATGATTCAAGCTACTGAGAGGAAAGAGATTTGCACAGGAGCCCAGCAGCCCAGCAGTGTCTGTGGATAACACCGGATAACCTCACAAGCCTCTGATTAATATTTTAAAAGCTGACAGAAACACCTGGAGGATGTGTGTGCCACAGTGAAAGCTCCTAAATTTGGAACATATTGTTTAAATAATATTTCTTCATTTTAACAAAATACTGCATATTGGATATTACTTTTTTAAATAGTTGCAGAAAGATAAAGAAAATGCTTGTTTTATTACAATTATTTCCCAGGGAGTGAATATGTACCAGCACTGTAGTGCTGCTGATGTCTCCATTTCGAGTGAAACTTGATTTTCAGTATCTATTAAGTTTTATAAAACAGCAGCTTTTGACAGATTCTAACCTTGTACAAGATTGAAATCAGTGAACTTGTTCCAGTTTTCAAAGCTTATTTGGTGAATTTATGATAATTATTTATTTTTCATAGATGAAGTCTCCAGTGTAAGCTTCGCCACAGTAGCTGTACCTGTAAATTGGTTCAGGACAAAAAAAAAGGAAACTTAATAATGCATTTAGCTCATAGAATGTAAGCTGTAAGAACTGAAAATAATTTGGATTCACATTCCAATTTTGGGTGTCCAAACTGGTTTCAGTTTTCAGAACGTTAACAGTAAATTAAATAAACACACTTTACAACCTTGGTGAGAAGAAAAGCATCTCAGAACGCACAGCAATTGGAGTTTTGTGTGGATAATCTTGCATTAATTAACATTCCCAACAAAGCGTTTGACTGAAACAGTTTTGGAAAGTATTTATTAATTGAGACTTCTAAGCACTTTGTAAGTCACTCTGAATACGGGCATCTGCCAAACCCCAATATATGTAAATGTAAATGTTATGGAAGAAGGCACTAGAAAGGTAAAGCTGTAAAGACAGAGAAAAACTGGATCTGAAGGGAACTTAAAAATGCATAATATGGTATCAGGTTCATTTCACAATATTAAAATGTAATAA
>MU551596.1:2873575-2878575 GCA_024362625.1 Silurus asotus | reverse complement strand
TATTTCACGTCTCTAGACTGAATAAATGAAATAAATATCAATATTTGTCTACTGTAGTTCAACTGATATTGTCTTGTTTGCTGTTAAAGAAGATCAAGAGGCACTGGACAAATTCCAGGGAAAGAAAAGCTGACCACTAATTATACAATATCCTAATTATGTAAAATATCATAATTTAAACACCTTAATCACTACACAGATTATGCATGCAAATTTATGACAGTATTCAATAGATTTTTATCCATGAGCCCTACTCCTGACTATTCTGTGACAAACAATTATCCTGCTCAAACTACTGCAGCAGTTACAAAAAAAAGGGGGCTATCATGTAATGGTCAAAAGAGAAATATTGGTCCCAGGGTAGAAAAAAAATCCTAGTTAAATATTTATTTTTATGTCTCACCCCTCACCCAATCCACCATTTAATTCCTTCACACCCATCTAACAGTAAACCGAACCCTCCTCCTCAGCATGTGGTCACATGGATTACTCTGATCCATCTTATCTGGTTTGATCTGATGACTGGGTTTACATAGCAGGCCAATTCCTCTCAATGTTACATTTCACCTCAAATTAAAAGCTACCAAATTTCATTCATTTATTCGTAATTGCTCATTTGTTGACTTTGTTCATTGTTTCTTGTTAATGGTAATGTTTATCACATTACATCCAAATTAGTTCCTATGTGTATACACTAAGTAATTCTAGCTTTGTTAACAAACCTTGCCAAAAAAAAGCAAATGAGGTCAAAAATATATGAAGCTTGCCTTTTGCTATAGGCTAGTGAGATTACCTCCAATCGTCCTGCACACTGCCTAGCAGCTTGTTTTAAACAGTTTAGAGGTTGTTGCAGCAGCATTTTTCCACTCAGTGTTTGAGGTGCACAAGGTAGAGCTAATATCATTAACTGTGGCGAGGTTTTGGTGAAATCTCCAGTCCAAATTCATTTTAAAACTGAACAAATGACCTGAAACTACTCTGAACGATTCAGACATTGAAAAAAAATAAATACATTTTTCCTGCCTTTGTATCTGAAACAAGGTCACCATGGTACATCATTATCATCCTTTGCACAGTTTTCATCCCTTTCTCTCTCCCGGTATTTGCACTCTTGTATCTTTCAATAGAAACCTTTCTGTATATCATAAACGTATTGTCTGCACTTACACTGTTTATTTGTTTGCAGAAATTGATGTGATTACATTAATATTATTTGCTATTAAAAAAAAACAACAACAACATCTGGGCAGCCACATGAGAGGTAGCATGTTTAAACTAGCCCAGTTTGGTGTAAAAAACATGACATTGGCAACCCTGTTGTTAACTCTCCTGTCCTCTGTCCCTCCTTTGCTGAATTTTTTTCTGAGAGAAAGCAAGGGACAGTGTGATACCTGTCCCAATGGACCCCTAACTGCAGTAAAAGCTATTATAGCTCTTTGGAGGGGGATGTGAAATGGGGCTGTAAAGTCCAGCAACACAATTACCAACATCTAAAACAGGCAAGCAAGGGATAATTGGCTTACATCTGTCAATAAGAACATTGTTTTAAATCAATTTATTTTAGAAATTAGCATTTTAGTGGGATTTAAAAGTGTTTGTACGTGAGGACTTGTATATGACAATTAGAATGTTATGAATGGTATAATGATATGCTGAATGAGGTCATACCCTCATTCAGTATATTTCACATCACACAGTTTCCCTTTTACAGTGATTTTTGGTATATAAATGAAATAACATTTCTGAGTAAAGCATTGCTATGAGGCTTCACTGCACTCACCCTTTTCAAAGCAGAAAATTCTTATTAAAAGTGCAAAAGCTTTATGGGTGAATGTATGGGAACCAGGAAAGGTTCGGTTTATTACCCTTTATATATGAGAATGTAGAGATATTCAGCCTAGACAAAGTAACTGCGGCACTTTGCGTGATTCCTGCTGAGCATCCACTTGTTTTTGAGCATGTGTATGAATCCTCCACTACATCATGATGCTGAGGCAGCGATTATCAAGAGCGCTTTATGTATGCGGAGTTCACCCGACCGTACGACGTGATGACAGAGAGCTGTTTTTACGTCCTCTCTTGTATGAGCATATGTCCAAATAATATAACATTACTCTTCAGTTATGGGCCTCTGGGACTGAAAACACGTTTCAGCAGATGTGAACAATTTAGCACACTTTATCTAATGAAGATAAAAAGGCACTTATTGTTTATAGTGACAATAAGTATGAAACTCATACGCACACACACGCACACACACACACACACACACACACACACACACACACGTGCACCACATAAATAAGTAAGCTTAGAGAGTGATAGAGTAGATCATAGCTGATTCCTATCAGTCCTTTAGTCTTAACGTAGATCAATATGGGTTTTCAAGGATTATACAGGTCAGAAATTGTGAGATAAAGGGTAGAGCGAGCAGGTTTTGTAAACCAAATTGTGTAGTTTGTGTGTGTGTGTGAGTGAGAGTGTTTGATTAAAGTAAGTCATTATCTGAGATTAAGAATGTCAGAATCTTCTCTACAGCTCTCAGTCTTTTCAGTCATTACCGCACCTCAGACCGACTTGAAATAAAGTGTGTGTGTGTTGTGTGTGTGGACTTCAGCATCATTAGTGTGTGAGTCTCCATGGTGAGCTGTTATACAGCTGTCCATGCTAACACTAGCAGATGGACCCATTAACTCAGGCAGAGGCAGAGCCAGGTTCATTCCCCAAGAATGGGGACCTGGGGTACAGTCTACCACCTCTCTCCCTATTTCCCTCTCTCTTTTTCTCTTTTTCTCTCACTCAGTTGCTGTATAGTTCTATTTGTCTGTTTGTCTGTCTGTCTGTCTGTCTGTCTGTCTGTCTGTCTGTCTGTCTGTATGAAGGGGGGTTTCATCTCCCTGTCTGTTAATTAACACTGACACAGCTGGCAAGATGTCCCAAGTCAAACAGCAGAACAAACTGCAAATCCCACATGAACTCAGAAAACAAAGGCGATTGAATTACCAAATAATACCAATTACATTCCCCAATCTCCATCACTCTTTCTCTCTCTCTCTCTCTCTCTCTCTCTCTCTCTCTCTCTCTCTCTCTCAAACCTACTGAAGCATGGCCGCTGGCAGGTGGTAGCCATATTGGATGCAAAACTGGGGTACTCCATCTCCCAGCTGTCATTGTTACAGTGATGAATATTTGAAGAGATTAGAGAGCGTGGCCAGACAGCGGGGGCATGAGAGGGCGGCCATCAGGAAGTGTTTATGAGGTCATGTGACAGGAACACTAGGGATTACACATACAGAGTGCACAGAACGGTGTGTTGGGGGGGAGGCAGAGAGAAACGTTGCAACATTAACAAGGTTGTAAACTCAGCGGTGGCGTCGTGTCGTGTTTGTATTTATGCTAACGACCTTAAGTAGCTTTCAGAAATCACTGGTTATATTTATCTCTCAAAATGTGTATAGGGTTCTCTAAAGTAACAAACAAATAGAATGAACATGTAAAACTAAAACTATATTCTTTGAATGAATGAACCAAATCACAGCAAAACTGAATTCTCTATGAAACAGTTTTTCCACCACAGGAAAGTCTTCAGGACAGAGCAGTGTGTACCCGATTCCGAGTAGCATAACAAGCTGTGTCTTTTTTATTTTCTAAATATCTGTAAGTGATTGTACCTGATCCAATATAGATGGCCACAGGATAATTTTAAAGTGTTAAAAAAGTAATTATAAATGAGAAATAACTATAAATGTGTCAATCTGTGTATGTTATGTTTTTACTTTACGGAATTTATCGAATTTATAATTTTTTTTATTTTTATTTATTTTTTTTTTTTTATTAAACGTTCTTCCATTGTCTGCTTCAAAATGTAGTGTGTGTTTGCTCGTTTAAATTTTCTTACAAATAATCTTTTTTATTTATTTTTTTCGAGCAAAACCCACACATTTCTCTGAAACAATATTAATTAACCCCTACATTTTATCATTTACATCTTGGATCTTATTTTATTTACTGAAGTAATAAAGAAACTATATTGTAAAGTGTGACCCAGATTTTAGGTGTTGAGTTGAGAACTGAGTATCACCAAAGTGATGAATATCAGATATATGGAATTATTCTGGTAAATGTTCAGGGTAATCTAAAAGGAAAGCATGTGGAACTGGTTGGAGCTTATCAAGATAACACTAGGTAACAATTCGATCGTGCTTGAAAATTGATTCGACCACACTCTTTTACAAGGCAGACGGGAAAAGGGATTTGTTCATGAAGCACCTGTCACCAAATCCAGCCTCCAGACTGCTCAAGTTCTGATCGATCACCTGCAATGAGAGCAATTTACCTCACACGTGCCTGGAGGGCTTTAGCTCTCACCAGAGGTGTAGTGTGTGTGTGTGTGTGTGTGTGTGTGTGTGTGTGTGCGTGAGTGTGTGTGTGTGTGTGTGTGTGTGTGTTTGTGTGTATAATTGCCCCAGAATAATGTAAGAAACAGCATGGCCAATACCTGTAGCTCAGTTTGTTTTTGGTTAGAAATACTGAAAGCGTTTGCTCTTCAGCTACAGGTCTTGCATCCTCCTGCACCCTAAAGCCATGTGCTGCTAAAGCCAGTGGTCGCTATGGTAACACTGAGCTGGGCTTGATGGGATTCCATCACGGTCTGAGGCGATGCAGCTTCACACTGGGTTGTGATTATTTAAACACCACGTCTCAACAGATAACAATCACTTCATCACCTTCTCATCACTCGCTGATGGTGTGTGCATGTGTGTGTTTTCATGTGTGCGTGTGTGTGTGTGTGTGTGTGTGTGTGTGTGCAGGAAGGTCATTAGCCCTGACAAGCACTTTCTTGATTGAAGCACTTTACAGCACTCTAACACAAAGTAAAAATGCAGGATCGATAGTGATGCTACACACACTCACACACAAACACACACACACACACACACACACACACACACACACACACACACACACACACACACACACACACACACACACACACACTA
>MU551596.1:2846338-2873568 GCA_024362625.1 Silurus asotus | reverse complement strand
TATTATAATTATTATTGTTATTATTCAAAAAATATTTTAGTTATTATTTGTAGAATTAAGGAACATATTGCTTTAAAAAAAGATGAAAACACTTTTTTAATGAACACATTTGATAAATAAAGAAGAATTTCAGTAGAAAACTCTCATTGCTTTAACACAGCTTCAATTAATAACATACAGTTTTGAAAGATTTCTTGATTAGCAAACAGAATCTCAATGTGTCATTGTTTTTAGCCTGGTTTGTAAGTTCATTTTCCTTATTGTCAGTCTTCAAAGTTGTGTATCAGTGTGTGTGTGAACTACTTGCAGATTCTAAAACACACTCTGAAATTCAGGTTACTGTGTTACTGACTTGACATACAATACTCTCCAGGCTACTGCTCTAAACAACCCATAATAATCAGACATCTGGGAAACGTCATCCTCAGAAATAGGTCATAAATATTTGTTTGATTGTGTGTGTGTTTTCTCCAGCAGATTGCTGTAATCATATCTGGTGCACAATGACAGTATATTATGCAGTGTGTATCAGTGAAGTGTGTTTGCTTGCAGGCTGGTTAATGAATATTTAATAACCTAAATGTGTGTTCATTCAGATGCAGCGTGGTGACTTGTCCTTTTCTCGCAGTCTGAACACTCTTCTTTACATCTCATCACACCGTGTGTGTGTGTGTGTGTGTGTGTGTGTGTGTGTGTGTGTGTGTGTATATGTGTGTTCTGCATTTGCAGCTGTTCTACTCAAATGGGCAGATGAGTAATTGAGGCTTTCATGTGTGGGACAAGGAGCATTGCTCTCTCTTTTTTATCTTTCTTTCACTCTTTCTTTGCCTCTCTCTCTCTCTCTCTCTCTCTCTCTCTCTCTCTCTCTCTCTCTCTCTCTCTTTCTCTCTCTCTCTCTCTCTCTCTCTCTCTCTCTCTCTCTCTCTCTCTCTCTCCCTTGTTCTCACTCACTCTTTCTCCTTTGTCCCTGTGCTCTCACTTACATTCCTTTTTTCTTTCCTTTCCATTCTCTAGTACTGTCTTTGTATTATATTCTCTTTCTCTTATTTAATTTTGCACTCCACTCCTCTCTCTCTCTCTCTCTCTCTCTCTCTCTCTCTCTCTCTCTCTCTCGCTCTCTCTTTCTCTATGTATGTATACCACCCCCATGTCTTACCATCACATTCCCAAAATAATGGACACACACACACACACACACACACACACACACACAAACACACTTAATAATCCTTTTAGTGTTTCTGATATATTTATCTCTTTTGGTCTCATAAACACACAGCAATTTCATTAAAATTCACCTTCACACACCAGTGATGCTTAGTATCTACCCTCTACAGCATTTGGCCACTAATCCTAAGCAATACATTGTGGGATTTTCACAAACCTACTTCCACATTTTTTGCTATGCATGATATAGTGAACACGGTACAGTTTCTGACATGTAGCAGTCAGTTCAGTGGTGCTGATTCTCCTCAGGTTGTCTTGTTGCCAATTAACAATAAAACTGGGTCAAGTGGGTCCAGCAGGATGCAGCAGCAGTAGTTTGGTCCAAAAAATCTACAGAGCAAGTGTGGATTAACTCAAGAAACAGAGAACTGATGTGCGTTTTTATTCATTACCAGCACTACCAAGTTGCCACTGTTGGGTCCCTGAGTAATGCCCTTTGCTCTTTTCACTTATACACCAACCAGGCATAACATTTTGACATTATAACATTATCACTGGAACATTTTATCCTCAAAGTTGATGTGTTCGAAGCAGGAAGATCTGGGCGAGTTTGACTAACAGACAAATTGTGATAGAAGACTCATAGAAGACTGGGTCTGAGCATCTCTAAAACTGCAGCTCTTGTGGGTTGTTCCTGGTCTGCAGCAATCAGTATCTATTAAAAGTGGTCCAATGAAGGAACAGTGGTGAACCAGCGACAGGGTCATGGGTGGCCAAGCCTCATTGATGCACGTGGGGAGCGAAGGCTGGTTCGTCTGCTCCAATCCAACAAAAGAGCTCCTGTAGCTCAAATTGCTAAAGTAGTTAATGCTGTTAATCCTTGACTGGTCAGAATTTTTTTGGCAGCAAAAGGGGGACCAACACAACATTAGACAGGTGGTTATAATGTTAAGGGATAAGGGTGGACCAGGGTGTCTGCCAAATGTCATAAATGTAAATGTACCTAGAACTGAAGAGAAGCGTGTTAACAACTTAATGTGTACTGCAGTACACATGAATGCATGATGAGCAAGTAATTTTCTTTCCAATCAAGCAAGTCCACACCAAATTCTACCTTTTCAAATCTAATGATTTTCATTTACAATGACTATCATGTTTTGACCACTGATTGGTTGGAATGAAAACCTGCACTTACTTTGTGGAAAAGATTGGACACCCCTGCTCTAGACAAAGCATCTACAGGACTGTATATAACTACAGAGTGTCATGTGATGAAGCATTACAAAGAACTGTAAAGTGCATGACGTTCGTACAGAACGCTAGTCTCTGCAGCCAGGAGAGGGTGCTGTGTGATTCTAATTTGAGTTAAAGCAAGAAACATTTCACAGGCTTACAAATGCCAATAAAAGAAAACGAAGGACTGAATACTCTACAGACACAAACGCAGTGTCTTTCTGTCTCTCTCGCACGCAGAACACCCAAACAAACGACTTTATAAATAGTATCGCATTTCAATAGAGTTTCATTGTACACCATTTAAACCCTATTCATATCCTTGGCCATGCACGAAAAGCAACTGAAACACAATACAGGGACATTGAGATGTGTTAAATAGCATGGGGTGGTCCTGCAGTGATGTAACATCCTCTGTTATGTGGGCTAAAAGTCAATGTTAGGGTCAGGGTCAAAGGTCAGGGTTCAATGAAGAATGAGATGAAGCTCGATAATGAATGAGATATTAAACATACAGAGGCATACAGATGCTGGAAAAAGAGCAAGAGTTGTGTCTAAAAGGCACATGAGATATCATACATGTGTGTATACAGTAAGAGTGTGTGTGTGTGTGTGTGTGTGTGTGTGTGTGTGTGTGTGTGTGTGTGTGTGTGTGTGTGTGTGTGTGTGTGTGTGTGTGTGTGAGCTAGAGAGGGAGAAGGGGTTTGTGGGGCAGACAAGACAGGGTGAGGTTGTGTGCATGTGATGGATTTCACTGACCCCTAAAGCTGAGCAGTGTGCAAGGCTCATCATTCATGTGTGTGTGTGTGTGTGTGTGTGTGTGTGTGTGTGTGTGTGTGTGTGTGTGTGTGCATGAGAAAGAAAGAGAGCAAGCAAGCGAAAGAGAGAGAGAGAGAGAAGAAGAGAGATGCTTCGGTACAGCTGTCAGCGTGCAGCATATGCCGGTGGAGGTGCTTTGAGATTAATAATTACTTCTCTCTCTCTCTCTCTCTCTCTCTCTCTCTCTCTCTCTCTCTCCCTCTTTTTCTCTAATTTCTCTCTTATAATTATTAGACAAAAGTACATTGTCAGCTTCCTTCATACACTGCTTTCAGTGAAACATTCCCATGAGGTCCTATTCCTGTAACCATACACTTATAAGAACACATACAAACATGAGTCAGTGTAGCTCTCATATGGCAAAGGGAGTAAAAATGAATGAATGAATGAATATTTGTGTGCATGTAGGATGGGAGTTGGGGCTTTGTATGAGGGAAAAACATGTTTGGGTCTGTTTTTGGAGAATATTTTACCAAACCATTTCAACATTCTGAGTGTTTAAGGCTTTTTTTTTTTTGCCATTTATAGATTGGATGTAATGCACTAGTCAACTTAATAACTTACAAAAAGAAATAAATATACAGTCTATGTCAGCACTTTCCAATCAAATCTCTGTCGGCTGCATAAAAAATATAAAGAAAAAATATGGTTTACTGGAAATTTGCATGTAACAAGCTAAGGGTAGTTGGCAAGGCCCCGCTAAAGGTTTATACAAACATCTTTGGAGAAAAAATAAACGTTTTTATCATTTTATATTAAAATTTGGATAATCCGTCTGAAAGATGGTAGGGCTTCTGAAGAAAAGAATTTCTGATCATACTTACAAACAGAACCATGAGTAACATGTTCAGCAAAATGACTCTGTGTCACAATACAGGACTCTTACTTTCTGTGTCACAAACACAGTACAATTTCCCAATTGGATCAATAAAGTATTCTAATTCTGATTCTAATTAGTTATACAATATCAGAAGTAGAAAAAAAGATGAATCTTAAACCATAAGTTTAATGGTCGCCATATAAATGTGTGTTACATAGATGTTTTTTTTAAACTGTAGCCTCAGATTTCCTGATTTTGGCTGATAAGAGTGAATCCTGACCCACTTCAAGATTGGTCGTATTGTGCTTTTCTGAACGTCATAGATGTAAAGAGTGATTGAGTTACCATAGTTTTCCCTTCAGCATGAACAAGTCTGGCTACTTCATACTGAAACCGCAAATCAACAACGCAACATTTTGTTTAAAATTAGGAGACGGTTTTGAGTCGAACAGTTTGTGAAATATTCAGACTAGCACTTCTGGTGTAAACATGCATTTAGAAAATCAACTGGATCAAAAAAATCTCTGTGAGTAATTTGATTCCTCATTCTGATGTTTGACCTTCGGTAAAACACATTGAAAAACTTCTTTACTCAATGCCACAATTTGTCAAAACGCTCAAATAAATCAACTGGAACCTTTGTTTAAATATTAAATAATTAATTAAATAATTTATATATAATAATTATATATAAAACAATATTTTATACTCTGTAGGTATGTTTTTATTTGTTGATAGAGATCAAATACCACTGTAAAGCAGGAAATTCTGACAGTTTTTGAGCTTGTAGGGGTATTTAGCTGGTCCCCTGCCCCCAAGTGGGACATGTTTGACTGGGGTATATGTTGGGGGTTTTAGCTGCTGTCTTGAGGAACCATCTCATTACCAGACCCTGATTTGTGTGTGACAGTGGGGGTTAGTTGAGATTTGAGTTGTACTCATAGCTCTTGTTTATTGCTTATTACTCTGTAACCTTTTCTGTGTGTGTGTGTGTGTGTGTGTGTGTGTGTGTGTGTGTGTGTGTGTGTGTGTGTGTGTGTGTGTGTGTGTGTGTGTGTGTGTGTATGTGTGTGTGTGTGTGCGTGTGCGCATGTATTGTAATCCTTTAATATACAGTGCCTGGAGAGTTGATTGACAGGTCCCCAGAGGTTTAGTTTTCTTTGACAGAATACAACATCAATACTTATAGATGGAGAGAAAAGGGCAGATGCAAAGAAAAGGGAATCAAATTGAAATATGGTAATGAAAGGGGAAATATAAAAACTGAAAGGGGAGGCAATGATATGATGACATTTTCACAGTTCCTCTATGCTTCTGAGTCTGGGTCCTGCTCGCCTTGAAGAGCAGGCAGTTCAAACAAAAATCTTTTGCTACCTCTCTCTCTCTCTCTCTCTCTCTCTCTCTCTCTCTCTCTTCTCTCTATCTATCTTTCTGATGAGGTCTTGGTGTCTTGCTCCTGTTTTTTATTAAAGTGGTCTCAGTAGGAAATCATAAATCTGCCCTCCCCTTGCAATGCTACACCTGACACTAGTCATTATGAGAGAGATGGACAGAGGTACAGACAAGTGGGCAAGTGCGATAATGAGGGGGTAGAAGAGGGGAAAATAGCACCCCCCAACCCCCCTGCCCCCTCCCTCTCTCTCTTTCTTTCTCTTTCTCTCTTTGTCTCTCAGGCCATTAACAGAACATGTCCTCGTCATGGGAGTCCAACATCAGGTGACCAGATATTCTCCTTTTCGTGTATTTTAAGGTTTAGATAAATACTGCTGTATTTTTAAAGCTTATCTACAGCTGCCAAATTTAAATATGTAGGGAAATTTTCTAATTAAAACAATAAAAAAGAAAGAAAAAGATAAGCCAAAAAGTATTAGGTAGATATCTTCAGGTTTTGAGTGTTTGTAAACATTAATAAAGTTTAAAGCAATAAAAAAAAAATGTGTAAGTGTGAGAGTTGAATGAATGGATGCATGAATGAATGATTAAATGAATGGATGAATGGGTGAATGAAAGTGATTCTCTATCCTTTTTTTAATTACATTTTACAAGAAACCTGAAAAGTATTAGTGTTTAAACCAGAGCTGGGATCACTGGGATCAGGATATAATAAATGCCCTTTTTTATTAGAAACCACAAACACACGTCAGAGTTTCCCTCCCATAATCTTTTCACAACATTTTGTTTTTCATAAATATTCCTGGTAACACAAGAGTCGGCTTGCCTTTGTAGCTGTACCTGCTCAGGAAAAACCACAAGTGTTTTTACCCATGTTTGTGTGTGTGATATGTGTACTTTCTGTTTACTGAGATGCATGGGAGACTGCTAGAGGGCTGTACTCATGTCCTTATGTCCTCATGTCCTCAAATTCTCAGCCACTTAAGAACAGAGGTGGGAGGAGAGACTCTGAGTCACAGAACAATTTCTCTATTCCTAAAAAAAAACACCAAGGGAATTACCACATCACCTGAGAAACATTACAGTCAGATTGAAAAGGCCAGGTGTTGTTTGAAACACAAGATCTATATAATAGATTTAATATAGAGATTAATATTTAGAAATACTATGCAATTCTGTTTTTTTTCTATTAAAGGTTAATTTATTGTGTTTTTCCTTCTCTTTCTTTATTAATATTCTGATCCATTCATGTGCTATTCAAGCTTCTTCTTCTTCTTCTTCTTCTTCTTCTTCTTTTCTTTCGGCTTCTCCCAATAGGGGTTGCCACAGCGGATTATCCGTCTCAATACTACTCCGTCCTCTACATCTGACTCTTTCAACTACTTGCATGCCTTCCCTCACTACATCCATAAACCTACGTCCTACATCCACTGTCCCTCTAATAAATTCATTTCTAATCCTGTCCATCCTCATCATTCCCAATGAACATCTCAACATCTCTAAACCATACAACACCGCAGGTCTCACCGCAGTCCTATAAACTTTCCCCTTCACTCTTGCAGATACCCTTCTATCACAAATCACTCCTGCCACTCTTCTCCACCCTCTCCACCCGGCCTGCACTCTTTTCTTCAGGTACCTAAACTCCTCCACCTTCTCCATCAATTCTCTCTGCAACCGCACCACTCCACTGCCCTTCCTCTCATTCACACACATGTATTCTCTCTTACTCCTACTGACTTTCTTTCCCCTTCTCTCCAGCACGTACCTCCACCTCTCCAGGCTCTTCTCAACCTGCTCCATACTCCATTCAGTGCAAATCACAATATCATCCGCAAACATCATAGTACACGGAGACTCCTGTCTGACCTCGTCCGTCAACCTGTCCATCATCACTGGAAACAGGAAAGGGCTCAGAGCCGATCCTTGATGCAGTCCAACCTCCACCTTGAACCTGTCTGTCATTCATACTGCACATGTCACTGCTGTCACACTGTCCTCATACATGTCCTGCACCACCCTCACATATGTCTGTGCCACGCCTGACTTCCTAATACAATACAAATGAATACAAAACCACACATAGCAAAAAAAAAAAAAATAATAAAAAATCTGTTAAAAATAATTCCTTCAATATGACAGCAGAGAAGTCTTTGGAAATCTTTCAGTGGTGGGCCTAGGCCATCAATGGTTTCCTGCCTGTATAAATCCACCTCTTATTACCAGTATTATGACACCATGGCTATGGAACCCATAAATATTATACAGAAATGCAGTATAACAAAGCACTTTTTCACAGACAGATCTTACACAGTAAGATTGAATGGCATTACTAAAGCAAGAAACCCTATTAACACATTTCAAGTCTACTTTCACTGCAGCCACAGCTGGACTGCCCACATACATCATCTGTAGCAGAAGCATCAATAAGATCTTTATAAATTAACCCTGGGTTTTCTCTGAATTTGTGTGCATTTCTGTGCATTTTTCTGTGCATTATGACCTTGTGCAGATTTCTTTGATGCTGGCAACACGTAATGTAAAGATTTAAATCTAATAGAAACACCTCTAGGAGCAGCACACCTGAAAGGAATGCTATGAAATGAAAAGAACAGATTATTAGAAATAATTTAATATATATTTATGGACTAATATTTATTAAAACATAAGTCATAGAGTTTAAGAAAGCAAAGAGGGCCTTCATTGGCCTGATAGACCGTTTCACACACACACACACACACACACACACACACACACACACACACACACACACACACACACACACACAAACACACACTGCTTCTTTGAACATACTATATTTTATACCAATATATATTTAAATAAAAGAAGAAATGTTTCTCATCTAATGTTATTAACCTTTATTTTATTGAAACACTTATGTGTAATTGGAAAAGCCCCAAATCTCTATCACTCTGATTAGGACCATTACATCATGTTTCTCGGTTAATACAAGAACTAACTGTTTATTAGTGTTTTGTCTATAGGCTTAATGGCTCAGGTTTATCTGCGTTTAATAATACACCCATTTTGATCCTTATTAGGACCTGAAAGCAGTTAATAAGTTTCACACAGATTTAATCTGTGTCAGTTAGTTGCACTGGTTCGGGTAATAATAGTAATTAAATTGTAATAAAGCAGAAGTCTCACAGTGCTCAGTACATGTGCAGTACAATGTAATAAAATGTGATTTCTTTTTCCAGCAATGTTGTATAATACACAAGAGTACAATGCTGATTGCATACAGGTTCTTTATATAAAACCCATTTGACAGATTTTACGATATCCATAAAAGAAAAAACGATGTACTTCTGATGTCTGTCATAATCAGTTAACATTGATAATAATTATATAATTATATAATTAGTATGAATGTGAACTCTAATACTATTTATCAAGTTCTGATGTTTTTATGTACCAAGCAATATAACAACATTTCTCCTTTAGTCATTTTCTTTTAGACTTCACCTAGTGTTCACACCTAGTGTGCATTTTTCCCAGATTTCTTTTATTAGATTAGATTGCATGAATTAAACTTTATTGTCATTGTACAGAGTACAAGTACAGGGTCAGTTAAATGCAGAATTGCACCACGGTGGTGAATCTTTCTACTATCAGTTGCTGGAGATAAGCTTAGACCAAATAGATGCCACAAAGAGAGAAATCTGGTGAATATGAAGCCATAATCACATGGTTTCAAAAACCTCTGCGTTGAAAAGGTGCATTGTAACGGTGCAAAATCCAGTTCTCCATGCAGCACTGGTTGTTTTTCTTCATGCATTCCCAAATATGCCCAACTTTAGTATTATATGGCTGCCAACAATCTGTTGGGGGAAACCATTTAATAAACAAACCCATTAATGCAAAATTTATCACAATCATTAATCAAACTTGGAGAAATTTTGTCATCTCAACCTGTTAATTTTAAGTCAAGCACAAAGATTTGAATTCAATTTGCAGCAGGTTTATTTTGATGTTCTGCTCTTTATAGAGACACGATCGCCTGACAGACCGTTAAACCCATAATGAACACTGAGTGACAATTCTGTACTGCAGTATTTAATCAGTAAATGATTTAATGTGCCCTCATAGCTCTACCTTTGTCATATACTGTCAAATATATGAAATGTTGTTTGTGATTTGTGTGTATTTTATGCATATACACGCATTCATGTATGTGTCCGGGTGCAAGAATTTGTGTGTTTGTGTGTGTGTGTGTGGGTGTGGGTGTGTGTGTGTGCTGTGTGTGTGCGCAGAGTAATTATGCATGCTGGAGTAGCTCTTTGGGTTGCCTCATGCGTGAAATTGGTTTATGAGACTCAAGTTGTCGCTTAGATGAAAGTGGCGGGAAAATACACAGACAAAAACCCCACATCTTTACTGGTGAGAGACGGCCATGTGGGGATTCAAAGGCAGCTCTTCATTGCCATGGTTTCCACAGAACTGCTGACGTGACATCATTCAACTTTCTTCAACTCTCGCTCTCTCTCTCTCTCTCTCTCTCTCTCTCTCTCTCTCTTTCTTTTGCTCTCTCGCTCTCAGCAGTTTATATATTACTACTGAGATATGCAAATGACAGCGATGTATTACGGGTTACAGCAAAAGTCGCTGCCATGCTTACCCTCTATAATGTTTTATATGTTGCGTTTTAAATACTGTCCCAGGAGAGGTGTGAAGGCCTGAGATCAGCAAAGTAATGACTTAAAGTCATGATGCCCTTGGTGCCCGTTCGAGAACTAATCTATAATGATGAGAAAGAACTCACTGGCCTTGAAACACTCATTTGGCCCATGTTTGTGTAGAATACAAGAATGTTTTTAATCTAAGTCTACACTCTGAAACAAAGGTAATATGCTCATACTGATGGTAGTGTGAATTTTTTTGGTTATGTTTTTTTGTTTGGTTTTGTGTTCTAAAATCACAGGGCATTTTCTATGACATTTACTGAGGTTTCATTGATAAATCTGAACACTAAGAGCTTACTTTCTTACTGGGCATTTTTATTACTGAGAAATCCAGCATAGAAGAGATGTATCTAGCAAATGTTGGAAGAAAAGTCCCAGAGTACAATATACTTATGAAATCCTTGTATTATAGATAAGATTCAGCTTGGGCAGTTGATAATTCTATTAGATGATGAGAAAGATGCCGTTGATGAAGGTATTAGCATTCATGTTGAAGCGTTGTAGTGTTCATTTAAGGAAATTAAAGGGATTATCTGTTCAAGAAAACGTACATCATTTCACCTCTGAATGGTTTTATGCTCGAGTTCACATGCTAACCAACCAAAATACATGAGTACCAAAATATATTCCACAAATAGTCTAGAAGGGGACTCTGCCAGGCATTTCAAAAATGTCCTTCAAACTTAACGCTTCTTTGTACAGTATTGACATTTACTGAATGTTTGGAATTGCAAACATAACACTAAGACACTAGAAATCCTGATCTGATTTACAATTGATTTTTGTTGTTAGTTGTTTGTAATATAACACGTCTCTGGTACAGAGAACAGAGGTTTGAAAACAAAGGTTTGTAAGATTCATACGTGCTTTTTATACATTCCATTCCACATTTAGTCTCCATTTGCTGTAATAATAACCTCCACTCTTCTGGAAAGATGTTAGACAATACTTTGTCTATTTGCTTAGTAATGTGTTGTATATTTTCACCAATTTTTCAGTTGTACAAATGTTACCATTAGAATATTTTAATAGTTGTAAAAATCTTTATTATAAAAATTTAGCCCTCATATTAAATACCTGGCATTTTGTAGATTTTTTCTCTTAGCTCTAGACTTTGTTTTCAGAAGCTTACAGAGTTTTTTGATGTCAGAAAATTTCACCTCTTGACTGAAATTCAGTGATAAAGGCTAGATGCTACACCAACAATGAATTGTTTTCATTTTTAGAGATTTTAAAAGTTTTGAGTGACCTCATTGAAGGACCAAATTGTTGCTTTGGGTTGTATTTACAGAAAATCCTGTTTTACGTGTTAGCTGCTTTAATTTTCTAATTCATTAGAATTGTCTCGTTTGACTACATTTAGGTATAAAATTTCACTCTCCATTTTTAAAAACAGTAGTAAACAGGAGGCCCTGTTCGGGATAAAGGGTCTGGATCATCCATTGACCTGATCGGGATAAAGTATGTACTGTCAAAAAGGAAATGCTCTTATTTCATTTCTAAACAGGCATACTGTAAGCTGGTGCATGTTGACTGATGCACTACAAAGTTAATATGCCATGGTTAAGTTTACCAGGATTGTCACAAGCTTCTTCTTTCATTCCCTCCCATTCTCTACTTATTTCACTCAGAAATTCATCTTGCGTTCACTGAGTCTTATCGAGTGTCTTTCTTCTGGCTTTGACCTCACTACTTCTGTTTTATTTCTCGGTTTTGTTCACCCTAAGCATTCCTATGTATGTTACTGTGTAATTCATTGGCTCCATGTCTCGCCATGTTCACACCATGCACTAGGATAAAATATGTAACATGTTCATGAAACATTTACCAGAGCGAGATAGAGAAATAGGGGGCGGGGCACGAGAGAGCGGGAGAGGAAAGTACCTAAAGAGAATCTTGCTCAAATTTAGTGCCATTCACCAGAGAGAAATTAATCTAAACCCCAATAGAACAGGATTAATTTTACTCCATGATGCTTTTCATAACTTTCCTTAGTACTCTCCATAGTAACAAACATCTAATGAAAAACTTAACTTTTTGTCCTGTTTAAAGAATCCGGGGTGATACATAGAGCAGCGTTTTTCCCCCTTAAGCAGATATAATACTGAAGCTGCTGGAATGTGAAGAGAACTTTGCCAAGCATTACAAAAAATGTTCTTCAAATTTAACTCTTTCATGCACAGTATTTACACTTACAGACTGTTCTCAAATTGAAAGCAGTAAATAACAGTAATACCATAAATACCCTGATCTGGTCTGATTTACAACATTCCTCTGGTACACTATATGGACATAAGTCAAGATTGGAATGCAATTTTAGTAAATCACATTACACATTTAGTCCACATTTGCTGTTATAAGAACCTCTATTCTTTTAGGAAAATGTTCCACTAGATTTTAGAGATTTGTGCTCATCTCGCCAAAAGGGTGTTAGTAAACTGCTGTAGAGTAAGGAAGCCTGGGATGCAGTCAGATGAGCCTCTAATGCAGTGCAGTGAGCATTTCAATTTTTCCTGAAGGTGTTCAGTAGGGTTAAGGTCAAAGCTCTATAGCAGGCCACTTCAAATTCCACCTCAACCCATGTAAACTATATCTTCCTGGAGCTTACATTGTGCACAGTGACATTGCCATGCTGGAACAGGTTTGAGTCTCCTAGTTTAAGTAAAGGTCATGCTACAACATCCAAAGACATCCTAAACATTTGTGTGCAACTTTGTGGTAACAGTTTAGGAAAGACCCATTTATGGCTGGTATCCCAATATTTTTGTCCATAATTTCTTACTTTTAATATTAAATATAAAACAAAAAAATATATAGATGGTCCCCGAGTTACGATGGTTTGACTCAGTTTTTCGAACTTACGATGATGATAGCAATCCGAGAAAATTGTTAAAATAGTAGAATTTCACACAACAGGCACAGGCAGCAGCTTACGATGTATGATATGTTGGATACTCAGCTGGGATGAGCGTATCTCTCACCCTGTGAGATGCCCCACTCTCATGGAATAAATGGAGTAAAGTTGTCTAAGTGTGTATTTTTTTCTGTTTCAAACAGCACTTTTAGTCATAAAAGCATGTCTTCCAAGCGCCAGGTAGAGCTTCTGCATGTAGTGGAAAAATGAAAAGAAAAGCCATCAGTTTAAGCAAAAAATAAAAAAATGATAAATCAGCATGAAGCAGGAAAGACTGTGACAGTCGTAGCACCATCTTCGCCTTATGTCATTTTTGACTTACGATGGGGTCATCGCAACGTATCTCCATCATAAGTTTTTTCATATTCAACTTAGCTTTTTAAAAAATAATTTTTACTTTTTTTACGTTTTAGGTATATTTTTTTCTATATTTGTAAATTATTATTTTAGACCTGACTGTTAACCCTGCTTTTATAAAATCATAGGAAGATAATAATCAAATAATAATTATAATGCATTTAGACTTACATTTGAAAGACTGGCGCTTGATTCATAGCATTCCTGTTCCTATAAACCGACCTAACAATATAATTTATATCTTAAACATATTTAATAATGTGCAATTTTTTGTTTGCATGAAAGGTTAAAAATGATGAATTTATTAACAACTAACCAATATGATATGTAGATTTGTTTCCATTTGATTTGAATTCAGCTGTAGATATGGAGAGTTATTCTATATATTAAAAGTTATTCTCTTTTATTTGTGTCTAAATTTTAATTTGATAAATGAAAATAAATTATTAGAGAATAAGAATAAATTGTGTGGAGAATTCCTGTTTAATGGAGCAGGTAGATGTGTAATGTTAATGAAGCCCTCGGGCGATGGAGCAGCGTGTGGAACTGATGTGACCTATGGAGGAGAGAAAAACTGTCAGGAAATGTGAAAGGTATGGATTTAGGAATAGAATATAAATAGGAAAGGAATGAGAGGGAAAAAAGCATAAAATAGCAAGGAGAAGAAGAGAAATGGGTGAGGATTAGAGGATGAATCTGCTGGCAGGACAAGATGCTGACGTCACTGCTCCTTGTAGTAGAGATCACCTTGATGTCAAGAGACAGACATGAAGGATAGAAAGCCTTTTTAGTAATCACACACACACACCCACACACACACACACACACACACACACACACACACACACACACACACACACACACACACACACACACATTGCATGTCCTAAAAAAGGATATGCTCACAGTACAGGGAGTGACTCAGCAGCACAGCTCAATTTCTGCACTGATTTCTGATGCTTTTCAAAATGTTTCAGAGTTTTCGCAATCAAAACAAACTCCTTCCAGCACACACACACACACACACACACACACACACACACACACACACACACACACACCCACACATACAAACAAAATGTCAGAATAAAATCCTGCTAATATTACAAATTCACTTTTCAGAAAGGAGTAATGTTTTTCTTTTTTTCTTTACTCTTTTCTCTCTGTCATACCTCTTGTACTAAAAATGTGAATCCTGTTCTGTCTCATGCAGTCAATAATAAAGCAAATATGCAATCAAATAATGTATTAATGTGTTTCTGAGATTCATATATACCATACAGAAGAAATTCAGCCTTGTGCATTCTAATCATTGTGATTCAAACTATAGTTTACATCTGGAAAAACTGAAAATGCGCCTCATCATACTGACAATGTTACTAAACATTTTGATGATATTGTTTGTAAACAATGACAAAGGGACTTGTTATTCTGATGCCAATGAAACAGTATGTTCATTGACACAAATACTTACTTTTGAGAGATGAACTAAGAATTTTAAGGAATGTACAGGCTTTTCTAAGAAATCCAATGTATTGTGCTGTTTGTACAAATTGTTTTGAGAATGTACTTACTGTTTTGCAAATATTAAGGATGATTCGAAAAACGCTCCAAAGCAACTGAGAAAAACTGTAATCTGTTGCCATGCGGTCCAACTCGAGACAAAAGTTTATTATGATGTAGATGACCATGTCCAAAATTATCGCCTCTCACTCAGGCCAAAAATCAAAAATGATTTATGAGCTGATCTGCTTCGCTTTTGATACATGGTGAGCTACAGTAAACAGCACTTGGGTCTGAAGAACAAGATGAATTGCCTTGTTTTGTCTTGATCACATGTCCTTGATGTGTGTTTATGTGTGTGCACATGTTAGGATGTAGTGTGAAAGTAGAATATTGTAGGGTGAAGACGATATTTTCTGATTGAATTATAGTTTATACTGTATTTTTAGTTTATAGTGGCCCTTTTTATGAACTGTATATACTGACTTAGTAAACAATCAACAATCCAAAAAATTCTTTTTTTTTTAAATGATAAGATGAAGCATCACTTTTTATTGCTTTTGCATTCACTAAAACCATTTCTCATCAACTTTTTTTTCTTCAAATTTGCTCTCTTTGGTTATAGATGTATGGATGTATGGATGTATGGATGTATGGATGGATGGACGGATGGCTAGATGGATGGATAGATGGATAGATGGATGGATGGATTAGCCAATAGACAAATAGACAGCTGATGGATGGATGGATGAATAGATGGATGTATGGATGGATAAGCTAATAGACAAATAGACAGCTGATGGATGGATGGATGGATGGATGGATGGATGGATGGATGGATTAGACTAATAGACAGATAAACAGCTGATGGATAGATGGATGGATGGATGGATGGATGGATGGATGGATAGATGGATTAGGCAATAGACAGATAAACAGCTGATGGATGGCTGGATGAATGGCTAGATGGATGGATGGATGGATGGTTTGTTGGATTACAATGTGATCCTATAATTTAAATTTATATCATTTGGCAGATTCCCTTATCCACAACCATGTATGTTTATATTATTCATACAACTGAGTAGCTGTTTAAAGTTGATCAGTCACACCATGAATTTATGGGAAAGAGAAGTGGAAGCCAGGATGAGAGAAGAGGTGACTATCTGTGATTAACAGAATGGTTTGATGCAGAGGAAGAGCACCACAGACGCATTATTTGCTTTAAGAATGTTAATAAAGTATAGAGAAGGTCAGAAAGAGTTGTGCGTTTGTGGATTTAGAGAAAGCATACGACAGGGTGCCGAGGGAGGAGTTGTGGTATTGTATGAGGATAAACTGTAATATGGACATGGTTGTGTCTCTGCTTCATAACCTAATAATTTATATAAAAATTGAGATATTTCAAAACATGAATATGTATTTACTGTGTGAAAAATTGATGCATTTTCACATGGGAAATACATATTCATTTTCAAAATAAAGGCACCTCTAAATCATTAGGGGATATTTGTGAGTTACTTAGAAGTCCAGCTGCGGTAGGAATTTTAATGTTCTTCCAGCTGCAGGCTCAATGCCATCAACCCCTGCTGCTCCTGGAACCTGAACTCTCAATCATTTGGTAACAGACACAGGCCTTTAAATACTGATACACCATCATATCTCATACACACACACACACACATGGAATAGTATAATCTCTTGCTTATATCCGTGAACAGTATCCTGAAATGATACACAACATTTAAACAATTTAATGTGTTTTAGCTTAAGATTGAAAGTAGCATCAACTATAGTAAGATTCATGCCAATAAATCCACAATAAGCATATTTATCTTTATAGAAATATATACATAATCCATGCTAATGGATGATGTTCATGACATACAAAATTAACTTTGGAAAAGTTATATATAAACTCATATTAAACGCATATAAATTCATATTAAAAACAAATAATTTACCTTCCTATTTAAAAAAGGCCCTTAAACCTCAGCTGCTCAGTTGTCAGTCACTTTGGATAAGGGTGTCTGGCAAATACCATTAAAATGTAAATGTAAACTAAAAGGGTCAAAAAAGTTAAAAGGATAAAAAGAATAAAATTTTAATCATGAATTAAGAAGGCAAATTGTAAAAAAAAAATTTGATAAACAATGATTACTATTTCAGTTTGCACATCAAAGAAAGAAAGAAAGAAAGAACTATGTACTACACAATCATTTATTACATTCAACATTGCAGCCTACAAGTCAGCAGTGATATAATAGGTAATAGCGTATTCATAACACATGCAAAATCATGATGTATGTATCAGAGAACCACCAGCCACGCCCCCTTCTAGCGCTCAACACTCCCACTCAGACTCTTCCTCCTACTAATCACCTACACATGTTTCCCCTTAATCGAGCACCCTTTAAAAGATCCCTCTCCCCTTTACTCGCCGTCCGTTCTACAGTATACATACCTCAGATCACTTGGACTACCAACGGATCCTGCGTTCCCTGCTATTTCCCATATTTCTTGCTACCCTTCTCGAGAACCTAAGCTAAGTTTAATATTTCCAGCACTCCCTTCTCTGAACAACATTTCCAAGTCTAATCACAATGACAGGGAGATTTTGTTCTTTTAACAATGACAGGAAGTATGTTACTCTATATGACTGAACTCGGAGTCCTTCTGGAAAAGGCTTTGGGGAAAAACAGCACTGAGAATTCTCAATAAAACGAGCTGATATAAAAATCTATGGTTAAGTTACAAGTAGACACTTGCAGATGATATAACAGAATCTTTCATTACATCATTTTGATAGGTGGAGCTGATGCACACCACACAATCAGTGGGCATGTCCTAAACAACTCAGGCTATGTTTTGAAGACATTATTAAAAACTGGTGTAAGAACAGAATGCACAGAGAATAACTAAATAATATACACACATATTCACAAAACACACACACACATACACAATTTTTTCAACCGATTGAGTGAGACTTCGGCAGAGTGATAGTTCATTATCATGCCGAGCGATTCCTTGGATCAAAGGGTCACACAGAGATCAATGTCCCGCTGTCAGCACTTTGTGTGTTGTAGTATGAGTCTTGTGTGCCCTCTGGGACTTTACAGGTCATTTATGGGGTGTGTTTTATGCTGTCAACCAGATATAAGCTTGACAGTCTGTTCTAAATTTCTTGCATTCCATATGAGCCTTTAGACGTCAAAGTGAGCTGAAAAATTTGCTTGAAGTAAAAAAGACAGCTGTAAGCACCAAATGGAGTTCTGTGAGCTCCACATGGAAAAACATGAGCAAACACTGAGTATATTGTATATCAACAGTGTATTAAGACTTAATCTCTTATCTCAATCACTTTCTCTTTATCTTAATCTCTGTTCTCTGTGTGCATATACCCCTGGCACTGCTTTTTAAATAAACTATTACAACAATAAACTACCAAAAGTTTGAAACTTGTTTAGGATCAAGTGAATAGGAATAGGAAATGGAAATCTAGTGCTTATAGTTATAATCACTTCTTGTTTCTGATGAATTTCCTATCCCAAACCATGCAATACATAGACATAAAGCAAATTAAAAATTATGTGTTGTCCAAGCCTTATTGTCCCACATGTTCATTGTAAGATTTTATTCATCATAAAAAGTTGTATTGGAAGTGGGAGCTAAGTGGTTAAGGAGTTAATGGTCAGACTGTAGCATGACCCTGAGCTTTGACACCAACTTCCTAATACCACTGGAATATGCAAAGAAAGAATTTCACTGTGCTGTAATGTACACGGGAAGTAAAAAAAAAAGTTTACCACTTTTCACCTTTAATTTCTCAAAACAGTTTCTTTGTAGCAGAAACACTATAACATAAGTGTGAGAATTTTGCTATGCTACAAAGATTTTATTATTGCTAAAAAAAAAAAATACAGAGGTGAGTACCTGAAAATCATACTTAAGTAAAAGTATAGATACCTTACTGTGAAACTTACTCCATTACAAGTTAAACATCACCAATTTCCAATATGACAAGTGAAATTCTTAAAGTATCTTATTTTAACAGTTTTTGATTATTTTACTCATATTAAATGTAGGGTCAGAGACCGCAATACCAAGACATGTTAGTGGAAAGCCAAAAAAAGTTAATTTGTAAGGTTTTATTAAAAAAAAGGAAAAATAATAATCTAATTGTACACCACTATACTGCATTACCCAGTTCAACACAACATTCAAGTAGTAAAGCAATTTCAAAAAGGTGTCTTTAGTAACAAATAAACTTACAGTATCATGTCACAAAGTAAAAGAAACATTAGTATTCAATGAACAAATACAATTCAATAATTTTGAAGACACTCATTTAATGCATCTCACAGTCTAAAAAGAGGGGCAATATTTTAATTGGTCATCAACAAAAGCATTTTGAAAAAAATTTAATTGTTAATCGTCATTTTTAATTAAATTTTGTGGACCAAAAATTACATGTATTAAGTCATAAATTTAGTTAAATAGAGAGTAAAAATTTAGTAAAATTGGAAAGTAGCCAAAAAATTACTTAAGGGCAGGAACAAATGACATTACACCACTGTAAAGAATGCTAAAAACTCTTCACAATGCTGTTTTGTAAGGTGATATTTAGCAGATTAGCCAAAACAGACAAAGCAAACTTTTGTTTTGACGCATTGTCAGTGATGCTGAGGGTTTTACGGTAATCACTGTGATCTGTCTTGTCATACAGGTATCTCATGTTGGTGGAAAATAAACACTGACCACAAGTTCCATTGTTTGCAGTTTGGGCTAATTCTAAGTTTCTGTGGGGGAAAGAAACAACTTTATGCTGAAGACCATATGTGTGTGTGTGTGTGTGTGTGTGTGTGTGTGTGTGTGTATGTGTGTGTGTGTGTGTGTGTGTATGTGTGTAGGGATTTTGATGTGCTTCTTGTATGATGCATGCTGATGTTTCATGAATAATAAATATGAATGAAGTTAGCAGTTTCCATGGAAGCAAGGGAAACTTTGCATGTACACACAGTAAACACACAGAGAGGTGTTGATGCAGCTGCAGTAATCGGATGAGCACTGAGTGTTAGTTTTATGATCATTCCTCAGCTCTGACATACAAATGAACAGCTGCAGATGGAGAGCAGCTTTAAACCATTGCTATTAATGGTGTCATAGCATCCGGTTACTCAAGCTCGCTTTATCTATCTATCTATCTATCTATCTATCTATCTATCTATCTATCTATCTATCTATCTATCTATCTATCTATCTAGTAACTTGTAGGACATCATTACTGAGTACATCAGTGAGAGCAGGAGTGTTACTAAATTATCTGGAATAGAATTATGGAATAGAGTTTGTGGAGGAATAGGGTATTTTAGAAAGAAGGGGGTCCTCCTTCAGCTGTGGTGTCAGAGTGTCTCTGAAGCTGTAGGTGGTAAAGTGAGTTTATATCCAACTTTGTAACAAGTTGAAAGGAGATAATTCACCCTGTGGACCGCAACAAATTGGAGTGTAATCTCATCACACTCGTCACACTTATCTCCTGCAGCTTCTTGAAGCTCCTTAGTTGCACATGTCATAAGGAATTCAGTAAAAATCATATACAAATGCACAGGAGGCCGGATGGATGGGGTGAATAGGGGGATGGTTAGATGGATGGGCAGATAGATGGACAGAGGGATAGTTAGACGGATAACCAGATGAATGTATAGTTGGATAGACTGATGGACAGTCACCCAGCTAATAAATTAATGGTTGGCTGGATGAATAGCTGTAAAAGACAGATAGACAGCACAAACAGATTGATAGATGCATGGATGGATGGACAAATGGACAGATAAATAGATGAACTAATGGACATGGATGGATGGATGGATGGATGGATGGATGGATGGATGGGTAGACAGACAGACAGGCAGGCAAGCAAGCAGGCAGGGATAGATAGATAGAAAGATAGATAGATAGATAGATAGATAGATAGATAGATAGATAGATAGATAGATAGATGGATGGATGGATGGATGGATGGATGGATGGATGGATGGATGGATGGAATCTGTGACATACACGAGTGTGATATACTGTGGCAGCGGTTCACGAGTGCAGGGCATTGCCAGACTGAAACAGAGCACACTGATTAGTCTCATCAGCTACAGGTGTAGTCTTCCCACTAGTTTTATCCAACTCTGCCCTCAACTCATAAACTACTGACATACTGACATTTATTACTTCTAAAAATGTCAGGGTTTTTTTCCATACAGCATGGCTTACAGAATTTTCACAGAAAAATCACAACCTGCTTGTAAAAATGGCAAGTGTTCCAATGAAATTTGATTTAATCCATTGTATTATGCACAAAATAACCTCCACCCTTCTCTACATCAGTCCAAAACCGCATATCACTGTAAGCTGAAGTAAAGCTTATAGGAAGCTGTAAAGCTATAAAAACACACACAGCACCACACGGAACAGAGCTTCAAAGCATTAAATCCTTTTGCATGCCAGATTTCACAATGATACAAATAACATAATAACAAAACCCCCCCCTGCCTCTCTCTCTGTTACATAAGGCCGAGGGAGCGGCGGGAAGAGAGCATGCGGGAACAAGCCACATAAAGCAGCATTGATCACATAGCGAAGAGTGAATGGGACAGGCTTTAGACAGAGGCACACTCTCGGGCACTCAGAAACCTCAAAGAGCTCCATGAGCCACACAAAGAGTTCCAGTGTGTATTCTCTGATCCACATACACACACATACATAATGAAATAGTCATCCTCACTAATCAAGTTATGTGCTGGGAAGTTCTGGGTTTCCTGTCTCTGGGACATCCTGTGTATCTGTGTGTGTGTGTGTGTGTGTGTGTGTGTGTGTGTGTGTGTGTGTGTGTGTGTGTGTGTAGCTATTCTTTTGTATCTTGGTGAGGACCGAATGTCTCCACAAGGATATAAATATCCAGCAGAAAAAATATTTTTGGCTGGTCCCCACAAAAAAAAAACTTTCTTAAACATAAACTAACCCAGTAAAAACATCTAAAACCTAAAATTTCTACAGCCTGCAGAAGGTAATTATAGGGTTCAGGTTAGGTTTTAGGTGTATAATTAATAGCATTAAAAGTCCAATACTAGGCATGGTAAAAAAATAAAATAAGTGCAAGGAGGGACTATAGGTTGTATTAGTGCAATAGGTTTTGAATAACCTGGGGAACGAGAGGTGGATACTGACAAATCGGGCAGAGTAAGGCTAAGAGAATTAAATTCACACACACAAACACACACACACACACACACACACACACACACACACACACACACACACACACACACACACACACACAAAGTGAAAGAAAAAAGGGGGAGTCTGGTTATCTCATTTAATTTAAACCCAAGCTCTAGAACACAGTGACAAAGGGACTCATTCTGAACGTGTCATCTGGACATGCGGATGCAGCTCACACTGAGATATTTACAGACAGGAGACGTCACTGAGACTGAGAACAGGACAAAGTTGGCATGTTGGTGTCTGATGCACACTGAGACGGAGCACAGGCTGTGTCTTGACTGCAGTATGGGAACATTTTGCCAGAACTTCGTAAGCTTCAGAAGGCTGAGGTTGATGAAAAGGCTGTAATTAGTCTTGCAGAGAGCTGAATTTAGTGCACAGTGACGTGGTAGAAGATTCAGGATCAGACTGTGTGTGACATCATGACTTTGGCGGCTCGTCTGGACGATTTGGAGGCTACACTGGAGCACATGATGATGGATGTGTTTGTAAGTTTTTCTAACTTAACTGTAATTTTCTTGTCAGCTGAAGTCACTCGTGCTGCTGCTGAGACTGATGACGATGATGATGATGGCAATAATTAAGTGAGGTGTATTGGAGATAGGATTTATATTAGTCTTTGTGCTTAATATTTATTATTTTGGATAATTATTTTGGTCACAAAGCTATGTTTTAGGTATTGAAATGTTGTACCTATATAGCTACATACTGTATCATCTGCATAACCAATCACATGCCTTATTTAGCCTCGTCACTCACACTCACTGCTTCAGATGAACAATGAACAACAAATATTGTAATATAATAATATTATATTATTATAATACATTTACATTCACATATAAAACGGTCTAAAGTCTGGACGTTTAATCATTTCTAAAATGAAGGGTTAATGTTTACGTGTTTCATTAAAACTATTTTTCTTTTTTTTAACCATTAAATTTATATGCTTAACTTTTGGCCTAATTATTATTATTTTATTGATTATACTTATACTTTTAATTAATTAATTTACATTTTAAATATAATTATACATTTCCTGCCCAGAATATCGCCCTACCGGCTACAGCACGCAGTTGTCTTTTCCTTAAACCTAAACTGATGAGCCCAATGCATTTTCTGCAGAAGTGTGTAGCACTGGTTAGGGGGATAAAGACTTCCCAGCGGGCTCTTAAATGAAAGAATTATTGATATAATATATGCTTTGTGCATTTGTTATCATGCATATTTATTCACATTTTATTTTATGTTTAATTTAAGTAACTTCAAATATGCATGCTTTAATGCTTATGAATTGGTCAGGTCAAGGTTAAGTAAAGGTAAAAAGGGGTTGCTAGCTAAAGTAAAATCAAACTTTGGTGTTTTTAACTCTGTTCTTGGTGAAAACAATTTAGTTTGAGCGTAGCCTATGACACATTTGGAACAAAAAAAATTCATTTTGTGTGTGTGTGTGTGTGTGTGTGTGTGTGTGTGTGTGTGTGTGTGTGTGTGTGTGTGTGTGTGTGTGTAAAAAAGCAGCAGGGGAAAAATGTTAAAACAACATACAAATTTGAGTTTTCACACTATCTAACCGCTCCTGCTGAGGTAGATAGCTGCATTATCAGCATGGGGGGATTGTGCTTGCAGGATTACTGTAATCTCATTGAAGCGATGCTCCTTTCTTGCTTAAATTTTTACCATGAGTTTGATCATTATCATGCAGATATGATAAGAAGTTTGTAGAAAATGTTTGGTTTTTTTGCTAGAAAGAGGGTCAGAGGCAGGAGCTTGGCCTCGTTCCTCATGCCCTTCAACCCATCAGGGTTCATTCCACTCTACCCTCCGTCCTAAAGCTTTATATCATATTTTAAAAATTGTTTTTTTTTTTTCCTCTGAAACATCATTTCAATTTGTCTGCAGAAGCGGTGGCCATGTTTAGCTTGATTATAGGTTCCATACTTTTCCCTTTTTTCCCCCCTCTCTTTCCCTCTCTCTCCCTCTCTCTGTGAGCTGAAGAGGAAAAAGCTTGTCCTAAATTTAAGTTAGACATGTCTTGTGGTTCTGTAATTGTATCTCGAAGCTAATGAAGCACAGAAGCAGCTCTTGCATTTAGATTACCTTCTGTTGACTCCTGTTTTTACATTGTGTGTTACCATCCTGTGCATCCTGTACATCCATTTGTGTTTTTGGATTTAGTTTTAAACTTATAGTAGTTTTAGTTTCAATGTGACAAAATAGAAATCGAATTATTTAATTAGTAGTTAAATAGTGCACCTATTTTTACGCTGATAGGTAACTGCGTTATAACTTTAACAACAGCTCCAACACATTTATTTAATGTAATGTACTAATATAATACAATATACACAGTGGTATCAAAACGTTTCAAGACTAACGGTGTTAACTGGTGTTATTCTGAACATTTTTTCATGGACAGCAAATTGGAACAAAATGGATATATAAAATTCTGCATGATATTCAGCAAATCAGCCACAGAGACATTTGGCATGGTATATGTTTGACGTACGGCGATGCTGCAATGAGTCGTTTGAGGTGTTTTGTGTGGCATATGCTTTTTAAGAGCGGAAGAATATTACTCAAAGATGACGAGAGATCAAGATGACCTTCAATGAGCTCAACCCAAAAAAATTTTGAAACCATTCAGCAACTTGTCTATGTTGATCGCTGGAGAACAATCCAGATGATCTTGCTTGCACAATCCCCCTACTTGCCAGATTTGGCTCCTCTGAACTTCGACCTTTTCCCAAAGATGAAGATCCAGCTTGAAGGCTGTCATTTTGACACCATTGTAAAGATCCAGCACGAATTGCAAAAGGTGCTTGACAAAGTTCGAAAACAACACTTACAGGACTGTTTCAGAAGTGGCAGAAACACTGGGAATGCTGTTTTGGTGTGCAAGGGGACTATTTTGAAGGTGACTTTAAGTAACTTAAGTGTCATCAACTAGCCAACTGGTGCAATACTTGTTAAACCATTAGTGTAGAACCTTGGGGTGTAAGGTTGTGGAGAAAGAATAAAGCTGAATGCATGCAATGATTGAAAGCACAAAGAGAAAAATACAAGTAAACAGGTTATAGACACCGGTGGGAATTTTTACATTACCTGCTGGTTCACCCCACCTCCTCTCCGGCTATAGCTGACGCATGGTCACGCCTCCAACACCACAAATACACACCACAAAAAGGTTTTTCTAAGGGATAGAATTGTTTGCTAAAGGTACACTAATGTAGGAATGTAAAAGCATGTTTCTGCAGCTGCAGCGCTTCAATTTCGAGTACATACTGCATCCAGTTTTAAAGTTGATTTGACAATGTGTATGTGTGTAAGTTGTTCGGGTATAAAGATCTCCAGGATAAATAAGTCTGCCTGAACTTTTTAGTTGAATGGACTGTCAGTAAACTAAAGATTCAAAGATATCTACCATGTGTGTGTGTGTATGTGTGTGTGTGTGTGTGTGTGTGTGTGTGTGTGTGTGTGTGTGTGTGTGTGTGTGTGTTGGGTGGCACAGGGCATAGACTGCAGTTTGTCACTTGTCGCCATGGGAACACCAGTGAAGACTAAAGGCCAGCTCTGACCATGACTCTATTTTATTACCCATCTATTAGACACTTACAGACACACATACACACATACACACACACACACACACACACACACACACACACACACACACACACACACACANNNNACACACATACACACACACACACACACACACACACACACACACACATACACACACACACACACACACACACACACACAAACACACTCTGAAACAGCATGTCTGTGTGTCTTTGTGTGTTTGAGTTCAGCACTTGGCAGCATCGTGGTGTCCCTGCTGTATTCTAAGTCATATCTATTGTGAGTGCATGTATTTGAAAAGCCAGCCATTGTTATTGTGGCGGTAGAGGAAAGACTTTGTATGTATGTGTGTGTGTGTGTGTGTGTGTGTGTGTGTGTGTGTGTGTGTGTGTGTGTGTGTGTGTGTGTGTGTGTGTTTATGGGATAAACTAAAGGTGTTCCTTTTTGTAGGTCAACCTCATAATGTGAGTATGAGCTCTGTTATTAAACAGGAACTACAGCTTGTCCAAAGTCTGTTTACTGGAAATATGAATGACTGTAGGCACATCTCTTTCTCTCTCTCTCTCTCTCTCTCTCTCTCTCTCTCTCTTTCTTTCTTTTTGTGTGTGTGTGTGTGTGTGTGTGTGTGTGTGTGTGTGTGTGTGTGTGTGTGTGTGTGTGTGTGTGTTTGAGTGTGCGTCAGTGTTTGCTCTTATGTTCAGTATAATAGACGATGTATTCACTGTGGTCTCAGGGAGCAATGTGCTTTTATTTTTATACGTTCTTTTCAAGAACGTTTGTATTTGGCCAAAAGGGAACTCCCTAATTTCTCTTTCATTGTGCCGCTATTCATCGGAGTTTCCATGTTCATACTTGCCATATTTTCATCCTAAAAATATCTCTATCTCCCTTAAAAACACCCCTCCCCAAGTCCAAAATGATTTAATTGATAACTTGACAATTTCATTTAGACAATCACATTACTGAAATTAGTTCCTCACTTTCTTTTCTCAGTCAAAACCACAACAAATCATTACAAAGTAAACTAGATAACTTAGTTATATTAGCTCTCTCTGTTATGTCATAATCTGGGCTTGATGCTCTGAACCTACCACACCCCATATGCAAAAGATTAGAGAATGATATGCCTTGTCTTAAATACCATTTTCCATTATTCACAGAAATATATATCTATTTTTTGTGTTTAATTTTATTTTGCCTTCTAAAACAATATAGTAAAAAGAATATAGTTCCAGTCTCACTGGGAAAAAAAAAAGTTGACATGCAACACTTTCTCGAAGAATATCAGTTTGAGGCAAGCATTTGATGGACAGCAATGCATACTGTATTGTTCACCAGGCTTGAACAATACTCTGAATGAGATCTATATAATAAATAAAATAATAGAAATAATGACATTATATTATATTATATTTTATTATGTTATATGTTTTCACGTCATATATTATATTATATTATA
>MU551596.1:2830703-2844805 GCA_024362625.1 Silurus asotus | reverse complement strand
CATACATACATACATACATACATACATACATACATACATATATACACAATAGGCTATAAATGTAGTGTGAATAGGAGAAGTCTCTGGGTCTCAGAGCTCCAGTTCTCTATTAAAGCAAATCAGCTCCAACCTTTGTCCTGACTCAATTAGTCCACAGTGTCACTTACAGTACATACATACATACATACATACATACATACATACATACATATATACACAATAGGCTATAAATGTAGTGTGAATAGGAGAAGTCTCTGGGTCTCAGAGCTCCAGTTCTCTATTAAAGCAAATCAGCTCCAACCTTTGTCCTGACTCAATTAGTCCACAGTGTCACTTACAGTACCCGTCTTTTTCTCTCTCGATCGACCTCCCCTCCCCTCCATCCTTCAGCTTTTTGTGTTGTAACCATCGAGTGATTCTTTGGGGTATTGTGTTGCTTGGAAAACATAAGTTTCTTTAACCAAACTGCTAGTGTGTGACAGTTTAATTTACTGCAGTACACAGGAGTTTTGAGAACCATGCACCCAAGTCTATTAACTGAAATTTGTTTGTGTGTGCGTGTGTGCCTGTGTGCGTGTGTGTGTGTGCGTGTGTGCGTGCGTGTGTGTGTGTGTGTGTGTGTGTGTGTGTCAGACATTCTGCTTACGTTAGAAAATCCCACACTAAAAAAATAACACTGCAAAGCACCACATCCTTGTCCGAGCAGCAGAAGTCAGAATGAATGTATCAGTCGTCGTCTCTCAGTTTGACCCAGAAAAGGGAATCGGGAACTCGCCTTCCAAGCAGCGTCATCTCCAAAATCCAGAATGACTCGCAGCACCGTGTGTCAGTGATAAATATAGCAGAACTTTAATATTACAAATTCAGCCAGCAACTAAAGAAATGATTAGATTGGAGGAGATTGGAGAAAGGCACACTTTATCTTCTTTCCTTTCTGTATATTTTATGCTCTTCTATGGAAGACATATAAAACAGTTTTTTTCCTTCTCCCTAACACACACATACACAAGGCTTTGATGACTAATCATAGATTAATTCAGGGTGGTGGTAGTGGTGGTATTGGTGTGGGAATTTCATTCATCACGTCCCAAACTCTCCAGATAACCTTTTCTCTCTTCTTAACCAAACTATCATGTTTGAGAGTTACTTTAAAATTCCAGGGTTATTATGGAAGATGGATATCCTGTTTAGTATGATGCCTTCTTTCTTCATATGATAAAAAAAAAAAAAAATCATTATAGCTTTGCATAAGGCATCTTTCATCATCCCAAGCTCATTTTAGTCAAATTATATCTCTTTCTTAGTGGAATTTCTTTCTTAGTGGTTTATTTAAAAATGTAGCGGTATTTAATAATAGACAGGCTCATATTCCACGGATTGTATTGCTGTTGCTGTACAATATACAACCGATTTATGTTTTAAATAGGATCTTTAGGAAACCAAAACCCCAAATAGTACATGATTTAGACAAGAAAGTCATTTCCTGTGACAGTGCAAATCTTTTCATAAATTTATTATTTTCCAAAAAAAGGATATTAAAACAGATATTTTGTCTTATTGACCCATACATTTGACTGTACCTAGCAGGAATCTTTGTCATCGCAGGTCTATTTATAAGTTCAGATGAAACTGAAATATTTTTATTACACAGCCAGATTGACCATTTTATATTCGTTTTTGGTCACTAGTGTATTTAAGAGGCTGAACCTTCAGGTAATATGTGATTTATTGTCTTCTTCAAGCACATGGTTTTCAAAGTGGGATCTGGGGACTCACAGAGGTTTGTGAAAATTATCCAGGGGGTTTTTGATTTTCTAATATAGTCGCAGTAGTAAAAACCTCTGTTTTTAACAATAGAAGGCCTATAAAAATGTCAATAAAAAATTAGAGTTAAATGTGCAAAATAAATATAAATTCTATAAGTGGGAAGAACAGGAACTGTTTTGAAAGATAGATAGATAGATAGATAGATAGATAGATAGATAGATAGATAGATAGATAGATAGATAGATAGATAGATGGATAAATGGATGGATGGATAGATAGATAGATAGATAGATAGATAGATAGATAGATAGATAGATAGATAGATAGATAGATAGATTTTATATATAAGCAGAGTTTATTAGAGGACAATGCATGTAGGATGTTTTGGAGACAAGTTAAGGGAGGCGAGATTGAGATGGTTTGGACATGTGCAGTGGAGGGACATGGGGTATATTGGTAGGAGAATGCTGAGGATGGAGGATCCACCAGGAAGGAGGAAAAGAGGAAGGCTAGAGAGTAGGTTTATGGATGTGGTGAGAGAAGACATGCAGGTGGTTGGTTTAAAAGAGGCAGATGTAGAGGACAGAGTAGTATGGAGACAGATAATCCGCTGTGGCTGTAAGAGCTTTAAATTCCAGATAGTAAATGGCAATGTCTTTGTTTTACCCTTAAGAATTATAGAAAGTTGGATATCCTAAATGTCCTGTCTTGCTCCCTTGTTTATATTTCTTTTGTGTGATTATAGTTAGTTTTTAGTATATGACAAATACCAACCACAGAATATAAGGCCTAAAAATGGTTCTACCAAAACATGTAAAGCAACCCGATAACATACATTTTTGTACCTGCTCCATTGACTTACCAAGCATTAAAGTTCTTATATATCTTATCTAATATATCTTGTTGGCAACTTGTTTTGGCATTTTGTATTTGTTTTCTTGGATTAATCAAAACTGCTTGTTTTCATTGCACTTGCATCCTTTGCTTGTGTGAGTGTTATGGCACAGGGCAGCATAAACCACTCAAATAAAAATTACATCTGCCCTCTTCTAAATCCATGAGCTCACAGATGTTTTAGATTGATTCATGTAACTGCGATTGATGGAGGAATCTAAGCATTCCATTCCTCCCACCCAACAAACACAACCATTTTTTTTTGTTTTTGTGGCTTCCAGACCCAGATAGTTGTGGCATCGTTGTGATGTCCTAACAACAGGGTGAAAGCTTTTCTGTTGCATCACTTGTAAACCATGCTGAGGTTTTATTTAAAAAGAAATGAATGAATAAACAATCTTCTACTGCCAAAGCTCTTGCAAATGTAGATCAGAACATGCATGAACAACTAATTGTATTACATTACGTTGTGTTTGTCTATAACACAACATTTAGTGTAAAGCCGACTTAAGTCTGGAATCTTAAGTAGTTTGTAGCAGTATGTAGCTCTGTTGTTTTCACTTAATCTGATTAATAATCGCTTCAGTTCATCATGTTTATAAGAAATGAGGGGGTGTGTAGCAAGATAATGTCATTTTGGTTCTCATTTGAACCAGAATATGTCTTCCGTTCATTACTTTACCACACACACACACACACACACACACACACACACACACACACACACACACACAATTATCCCTAGTGTAATCTTGTTGGCAGCTTAAGGGTATTTTCTTTGTGTGTGTGTGTGTGTGTGTGTGTGTGTGTGTGTGTGTGTGTGTGTCTAGGCTGAAGCTAGGTAAAAGCAGCCAATGTGATTTACAGCTAATCTGAGCACCAGATGGCGAAACGTCAAATATTCAGTTTGAGAGCAAGCTTGGTCATTGTGCACACGCACACACACACACACACACACACACACACACACACACACGCACACGCACACATATATATAAATTGTATTAACAAAGAGGTGGCGTTCTTTCTTGCATGCATACACACAAACCTAACCTCGTGCCTGGTCACATGACTTGCTCTAAGCATGCATGCTCATATTAATCCAATGACCTGGATTGAGCCTGTCCAGAGGAGCTGCCGTATTTAGTGCTCTGTACCCAGGAGCTATTCTGCCACTTACAGAAAAAGAGTGAGAGACTGAGAGAGAGAGAGAGAGAGAGAGAGAGAGAGAGAGAGAGAGAGAGAGAGAGAGAGAGAGAGGGAGGAAAGAGAAAGAGCGAAAAGCCTCCCTCCCGCCCTCCTGCTCTCACACACTTACTCAGAAAGAAAGACACACATACCTCGTAAAGAAAGCAGTGGAGCTGTCAGAGAATGGGCTGAGTGAGTCAGACAGACAAACACACTGCAGGCTTCCCAGAAAGATAAAAGAATCCGAAGAAATTAGAGGGAACACGCGAGAAGGAATTTACAAAGATATACAGAGCAAAGGAACAAGAGCATCAGTCTGGAAAAGAAGCGAGCCGTGGAGACAGACAGGAGGACAGACCGAGAGCGTCTGTCTGCTCTGGGACAGCAGACACACTTGGCTCGTGGCACACGCTCTCTCGGTCAGCCAGTCAGTATGGTGGTCCAGGCGGCTGTAACGCCTAGCAGGAGTCGCAGGCTGCTCTTTAAACTGCCTGTGGCTACTCTCCGGAGGAACAGTGAGGAACGGGTAAGAAGAACGGAGACACTGAGAAAGAAAG
The DNA here is from genome assembly GCA_024362625.1 of Silurus asotus. Lineage (NCBI taxonomy): Eukaryota > Metazoa > Chordata > Actinopteri > Siluriformes > Siluridae > Silurus > Silurus asotus. The sequence goes on along the minus strand of MU551596.1, from coordinate 2,840,399 downwards.
GGGAGAAAGAGGGAAACAGACAGGGAGAGAGAGAGAGATAAAGGATACGGCGGGACTGGACTGTGCATGCTTTTCTGCTTATGTGTGTCTACACATTTAGAAATATTTGGTCAAGACTGTACTTTCCTTTGTCCAGGACATCTTTTCTTTCACTTGAAATCATGATTATTTATTTAATGAATACAATTGGGGAACTAAGGACTGATACCTTTTCTCAAATAAAGCACATGGGCATACATACTAAAAGTACAGTTCCTTTGTTTGTTAGTGATCGAGTCCAGAAGAGGAGATATATATATATATATGAATCTGCTTTCTAAAAATATCAGGCGATGTGGAGATGCTAATGACAGCAAGTACTCCAGGATAAAGGCGCTCCATAAGTAGGCGATGAAATTCTCATTATAATGATTTATGATCCTAGACCAGCATTAGGATTTATTTTGCTCTGCTCATGCATTCTTAATGTGTGGAATTTCGCTATCCAATGGCATCATAATAAGCATCTTCTCTATGAAAATGACCTCAAGGTGTCAGTCAGTCATTAAAGACAGGACAGGCTGCTACCTGCTAAGTTATGTGAATTATTTTCCTTACATGAGCAACTCATCGGAGTGCTATTTAAACCCCTGATCAGTGTATGACAATTACTGTCATTACAGGAACATTCAAGCATTTTTTTTCAGCCTCGTGTATCTGGCTGTAGGTGTAATTACTTCCGTGAAGAATTTAAGAAGGTTTCCATTTTGGAGAAAAGGAATTGAAAATGTCTTTACTATGAAGTTATTTCAAATGGAAGTCTAGTCCCAGTGCGTCATATGTGACTACACATATCATCAATTGACTTCATTATTTTTACAATAAAGGTCAAAGTCTTTGGATGAGTCTGAAGGGCATACAAATCTGCTCTTGTTTATTTTTTTAATAGAAAACAATACAGGAAAAAGTTTTGTGGTAATCACCAAACGCTTCTTTTTTCGGTGACGAAATGCAATTCTCCTAATCATAAGAATACAAATATTATGAATATTTCAATTATGTTCCATTCATGTAAACACTGCAAAATAATACATTTTATTTGTATAAATATGGGTTTAGTAACTTGCCCTACAGCTTCCCATAGACTTTGACTATAAGTAACTTTTTAGCTTTTTTCTTATTAGAAAGAAATAAGAAAAAGAAGGGGTAGTAACACATACTGTATGCACAGATGCAACAGAAACTGTTTAACTACAGTTGACTTATACGTTGTCCTACAAGTTCACATGTATGCTAGGTGGGAAATTCGTTTCCTTATTAGCGCTAAAGAATTAGCATCGCATTATGTTGCTGTTGTTTGTTGCTGGAGTCGAGTTCCCTCTCCCACAGATTGTAGCAATAAAAGGATAGCTGAAATACTTGACACTAATGTGTAACAGCACTGCCTCTCCTCTCTTTTTCTCTGTTTTTCTCTCAGGCAGATGTATGTAATTATAGCAGTATGAATTATTGATCAGATGATTTCCTCATGCACGTTACCAGTACTTATCCCCTGCTGTGTTCTCCTCCTCTCTCTCCCTCTTTTTTTCTCTATCCCTCTTTCTGGCCTGAGGCGGGACGTCTCTGGCAACCTGGTTCACAAAGTTTACTGGTTAATAACAGTGATATAATATGCTACTGTAATCCAGACAGACATACACTCTAAATATCCAAAACTACTTTGGATTTTTTTTTGGCCCTTGTTACTTTCATGATGGACAATTCTGAAGTAGTTTGGGAGTGCTGGAATCTATCATGACCCTGATGCATAGACGTCAATGTATATTTATGATAGTAGCATGTAGCGGTCTGCTCAGCTCTAATCTCTCTCAGTTGGAGAGCACTTGCTCTAATGCATGGTCACAGCATGACCTGATCAAGGCATGTGAGTCTAGTTTATTAGGAGTTTACGTGTGTGTGTGTGTGTGTGTGTGTGTGTGTGTGTGTGTGTGTGTGTGTGTGTGTGTGTTTATGTGTGTTCTTATACTTGCTTCTGATAGCAAATTACATTAGAGGTAGATTTAGTGAAAACTCAGCAGCACCATGGTTGCTCCCTCTCCTTATACCAATTTGGCAAATGCTGTTAGTATCGCTGCTTAATCCAGAATGTGAAGGATATACCACGCAGGAAAAGCGTGCATTGCATTTTGATTGTATATGTGTGCTGTGTGGGGGCTTTTTCTTTTTTTTCCATCATTGAAAAATAATACAATTACTATGACCATTATCTATAGTATTACTGGTACCAGAACTACTTTTACTCTGAATACATACTGTATACACACTAGTTTTAATATTAATATTTCAAGTTTGAGTTTTATTACAACTAGGACTACCACTGTTACTGTCACATTTACTACTAATATCATTACCTTTACTACTAACTATTAAGTACTAATTACCATTTCTGCAACTACTACTACAGCGATTAACACATGGTTTTATCAGCACTAATTACTATTTCTTTTCCTCACCCTCCTCTTTCTCATCCTCCTCCGACTTCTACTACAACAACTGTTACCACTTAGTTTTATGAGTACTAATTACAATTTCTACTTCATCTATTAGTACTAGCATTTTTAATTTTCTTAGTACTAAATATTATTTATCTTCCTACATCTGCTGCTATACTACGACTACTACTACTACTAGTAGTATAAGTATAAATTGTTTTGTCACTGTCACTTTTATTGGAAAAACAAACTACTGCTCCTATTACTACTGTTACAACTACTGTACTATTAATAATATTAATTATAATTGTAATAATTGTAACAGTAATTAAGTAGCAGTGGTATAAGTGATGGTGTAACTCCTCATATACTACAATAATACTATATGCTACATTTATATACCAGATACAGTAACTACAGCTGTAACCAGCATCACTGTTGGTACTCGTTGGTGTCTCGGGCAGAAATGGCATTAATGATTTATAGTTTAATTACATTTTCCAGTATTAAGCAGCAATAATTCACTCACTGTTTAAATATTTATGTTAACGTATAGTATTCTATAGCTACTATGACTCAGTGACTACAATGGTACTAATAGTAAATAAAAAAAATGCTTTTTACCCATTAATGGTGGCACAGATAACATTACAACTTCTAATAAAACTATTATTATAACTATTACAACTAATATAATAAGTACAAATATTATGATTGTATTACTATTGCTACTGTATGCTCTAATTAATGTGCTGTATACTGTATGTTCTAATGGATGCGCTACCAACCTACTACAAATATACTAAAGTACAATTACACAACTGCAGTAGTACCACTAGTTATATAACTACTACAATCATTAGCCCTGATTTAAAATCTCAGCACATTGTTTAGTTATTAACTATTTATTAAGTTATTTAGTAATAAAGTGAATACATTACTAATAATAATTGTTAAAAAAATGTATTAATAATGTTTACACCCCCATTTCATTACCGCATCTATCTATCTATCTATCTATCTATATATATATATATATATAAAGTGATTCTGGCACCCCAAAGGATTTTATACAATAAGATTAATATATTACTATCTTGAGTACTAATAGTATATTCCCAGCTACTACTATGCTGTTCTGCTGTACTTCTATACAAATATAGTCATAATATTCATTATTAGATTCATTATATTAACTTTTTACAATATTACACTTAATAGTCAGACCGTTGGATTAGGTCTGAAATAAAGTTTTGTATTTTTTCTGTACATTTCCAAGAACTCCTCTAGAGCAACGATCTATGAATAAAATCCTTGCAATTGCCTGATAAAGTGTCATTTTCAAGTCCTCTTTCCTGATGAGTAACATCATGTGACTTTGTCTCACACAGAGGTAGTGCTCTCTCCTCTCTGCAGGTACCAATGGCTGCTTTTAATATCACTGTTTAAGCCATCATTGCTTATTATATCGCAGGGTTTTGGGAGTGTTTTTTTCTTTTATCTCACTGTGCAGCACTTCTTCCAATGTTAAATGCTGAAATGAGCGATAAATGGAAGCTCAGGAATGTACCGTTTGGGTCGCAGTGAAGGATTTGCATCTGTAGCATGTGCTGTGGGGCTCTCATGCTGTGTCTGGATGATTGGCTTCTTTGAATTGCTGCAGTAATTCCAGGCTTTTCCTTCGAGGCTGAGAGATGAGCTGTGGGGGTGAAGCCACAAACGATAAGACATCATTATTGCCATCAGTAGACAAAGAGATTTAATCAAATGAGCATGGGCTATTCTGTCTCTCTGATTACCAAATCCTTCCCTCATCCCATCCCACCACCTTTGTTTGTATCTCACTCATTCTTTGTTCTTTTTTGTCTATCCCTTGTCTTTCATTTTTCATCTTCATGTTGAATGGATTAGGTTCAGCTCCATCCTGTGTATGTTGTTTTAGTCTATGTCAAATAGTTTTTGTCCCCAGGGCGATTATGATTGGCTGCTTGTGCTGTACTGGTGTAAGAGGAAATGGTTGTATAAAGTATGTGCATATGTTGAGTAGAAGCTGGAAATCATGATGGTGTACAATACAGAATTGTTTGAACTCAAAATGTATTGCATTCAACATAGCAGCATTTGGGTTTACATGACAATGTAAGTTTGTTGACAGGTTGTGGTACAGATTGTGTAAAATCTAAAGGCCAGACCATGTAACCCAAACATATTGTGCTTTGTTAAGCAGAAACAGGGGGTCGCTTCACCCTCACTCTTCCTCTCTGTGGCTACGTTCTTATCGCAAGTCATTAGTTTCATTTAAATCCTCTCTCATTTCATTAGAACATGTGACCTATATCTGTCCTTAGTGTGAAGAGTCCTCTGGCTACATTTTCCAAATCACATAACGATCCACATGCATTGTTGAACAGTGACAAAAACAACGTCTTTGCAAGACAATCCATCATTGCAGCGCTGACAAAATCGATTATTTGTTCCTGTGGTAGACTGGTGGCTTGTCATCTGATCATGATCAGGACAAGAGGGCAAAAATAGACTAGATGCAGGGATTAGTGAAAGTATTTACTGCAGTTGTTTATTTATTTTATTCATTCATTTATTTGTTCGTTTGTTTGTTCAAATTTTTGGTTTCGTTTACCTGGGTTTACAGAAGAAGAAAAAACATCTAAGTACTAAAAGTATGGTATAGAAGTATTTTCATTAACATGACATTCAAAATTGTTCATAAATAAAGATTTTAAGATGAAAGATAAAACCCTAAATATGACATTGTAAATGTGTGCAAAATAAAGTATCTTACACACATACATTTCTTCCAATTTCTTAATACAAATGTATCTGTATATAACAGATTCTCTATACTTTTCAGAATATATATATATTTTTTTGTTAGTTTGTTTTTTTAAGATGTTAACAATATCATATTTATATGTTATTATTTTATATCATATAAATTATATATCAACTTTATTTTGGAAAAATACATTTCAATGGCCAAATATAGACAGAAAAATATTTTCTTTAAAACCACTTTGCAAGGAACTCTCTAATTTAGCTCGATATAAAAAGGTCGGCTTTGAGCAGTTAGTGGCGAGTAAATGAGCAGGTCTGCGCTTGGTCATCTTTTATGTGACAGTTTGCTGTTCAAGGTCACTTTTTCTTTTAAAAACCTATCAGACTATAAAGTGCAGGAGGTGCTTGAGTGACTTATCACTTAAAATTAACAATGTGGTTATAAGATTAACAGTAATTTATTCATTAAACTCAGAACTGTTATAATTTAGTCAATTTTTTTGGTCCAAGACTATTTAAAAGCAAGTACAGAATTATGGCAAGTACTTTGTTTACAAATGTTTAGTATGTACTTATTAATGCACTTACTCTCCAAATTCACACTTAAAAACAGCTTTTCATAAAAGGAAGAGCATAGTCTAATATGCATTGTTGTGTCCAAAGAATCACGAGTTTGGAGTTTCTCATTACAGTCACACGGCTGTCCTCAGTTTAGTCACATGACTCCACATGAGTAACTTATCAAAACATGTGTAAATCAAACTGTAAAAATAAGTATAAGCACCTCATAATTCTTCACATACTACCTTTATCACCCACTCACTACCTTTGTTTATTCTACAGTGTATTTAACTATTATGGAGTCTCACCAATCATTTTACTCTTTAATGCATCCCTCACTTCTGTTATCTCTCTTTGCGTGGTTTTTGAGGCTGCTTCATCCCACGATCCCTTACGTTTCAGAATCTAGCGTTACCTCCTCCAGTTGACCTCCTTTTGCATTAAGTTTAATCTATCATTTTTTTTGGCTAAAGAAGGAAATTTAAACACACACACACACACACACACACACACACACACACACACACACACACACACACAGAACAGTGTGTTGGGAAACAGCCTCCATGCCTGCTGCTGTCCTCGACCTCTCCCTGGAGACTCATTGTTACAGTGGACGGATAGGGAGCGAGAGAGCCCGAATGCAAATTGAGACTCAATACACTTCACTATAACGTCACTTGTTTATTAGAGACCTGGTCATTTACACAGGCATGTGAACTTGTGCATTGGTGTGTGACACTGATCCAGATTTTACTTTTCGGACAACGTTAAATACATGTTTAATCTAATCTTTGTACTGTCCGAAAAAAATTATTTGTCCATGAATTTGCAACACTGTAAAATTTCCAAAGAATTTCCATTTGAGTTCCCATAAGAATTCTTTTGACTGCATATTTTATTCTCTGGTCCACAGTAATTTAACACTCTTGGAAAAGAATATCAGCAAGCTTTCATTTTGTTAAAAATTCCCACACATTAGACATCCCCTGAAGCCTGCTGTCATATTTCAGATGTTATACACATATGCACATACAAACAATGATGAAAGTATGGGTTAATCCTGGAGCAGAATGCGGTGGAACCAGCAGAGGGAGCTCCCCTTGTGATTTGGGTCTCATTTTTCCTTCTTTAGGGATCTAAAGAAGTGACTCAGAGTAACTATAATAACTCCAGTGCCATGCACGTTTTTTTTTTCCACTCGGACCTTCCCCATCTGTGAAGACTAATTAGCAAATTATAGTTTGAGGGTTCTTCGTGCCAGATTTTAGTTGCGGGATTAATTGAAATGCTCTTTGAACACACAATAATGCTATTCATCCTGAGAGAGCTAAACCCTTTTTGCTTGGTATTAGTAAGTACCAACACGTACCCCCAGTCTGAGTGCTTTCTTTTTCTCTCCAGTACACAGACAAACAGATTAAATACTGATAAATACTCAGTCATTCTTGTACATAACTGTGCACTGCTGAAAACTGAACACACTGTCATGTTGTTATGTGTTTTGTCTAAATCTCTACAGTTTTTCTCAGTTACTTTTCTTAGATCAGAAATGAAATTCTCAAAACGACTTTAAAAGCTTTTGTACATTTATTTAATTGATTATTTACAAGTGTCTGCTGTTTCCTACATTATCAGTTTATCAAAATTGTGAAAGCTTTGGTACATTATTTAATTGATTATTTACAACTGTCTGCTGTTTCCTACATTATCAGTTGTTAATGTCATGTCTTTTAAAAGATATTATACTAGTTTTACCTGAATATCTTACAGTTTTTCCCAGTAGTTTCGGAGCATTTCTCAATTCAGAAATCAAATTCTGCAATCAATATAAATGAAATATGCAATCAAATTAATACATTTGTGCTTCTGATATTCATATATACCATACAGAAGAAATTCAGCCTTGTGCATTTTCAATCACTGATCCAAACTATAGCTTACATCAGTTAATGCTGAAACTGTGCAGCATCATACTGACAATGTAGCTAAACATTTTGACGATCTTGTTTGTGAACAATGACAAAGGAACTTGTTATTTTGATGCCAATGAGATGTTTATGGACACAAATACTTACTTTTGAGAGATGAACTAAGGATTTTGAGAAAAGTACAGGTTATCGCAAGAAATCCAAAGTATTGTGCTGTTTGTACAAATTGTTTTGAGAAATGCACTTACTGGTTTGCAAATATTAAGAATATTTTAACTAATGCTGCAAAGCAACTAAGAAAAACTGTAATAGGTTGACTCGTTTTTATACTTAACATACATTTTATTGTACTTTTACATTCAGTAAAATAAATACACACACAACTAATATAATAGTGTGGTAATTGTGAACAAAGGGAACAGTAATACTTTCATTATTAAAAATATAAAACTGTATGTTTCTCTATATTAGGAGAATGATAATGGATTAAATCTTTATAAGAAATATTAATTATAAATCAATCAGGTTTTTTAGCTCTGAAGGAGATATTTATGTACATTTATTTAATTGTATTATCTATTCACTTTTCCAGGTGAAGAATACCACAGAGTGACTAGAGAGTACTTTTTCCAATAATATTATATTACATATTAATATACATTTAATATGTATATTGTGGATAGACTGCAGCTAAGATGGAATACAATGTAAAATTTTAACTAAAAGCTCTGCTCATATGTCCACTACTAGCTGAACCTGTACCCAACATAATAAATATTCAGAGACACATAAACTTTCACTTACTCCTTGTGTACACCCTTTTACTTCAGTCTTGTGCTATTAGGCAGCTAATAATTTAATTCAACATATAATTGCCATGAACAGATCAATAAAGAAACAACCAGTTTTATTAATAAATAAATAAACAAACAAACAAACAAATAAATAGCTATGTCATCTGGGTTAGCTATTAGGCTACATTCTGGAACTGGAAATCTACAAACAGCAAAGAAAACCAACATTTGTGGCTGTTACTATAAGACTAATAAACTACTTAGCATACCTTTTTTTTGGTTTGTGAAACTTTGGTGTCTATCTATAGATAGATAGATAGATAGATAGATAGATAGATAGATAGATAGATAGATAGATAGATAGATAGATAGATAGAACAAAACAGTGACAGACATTAGGCATATTGAACCTGTGGAACTCTAACAGACACCTCAGTGCAATATTTGATCACTACATACTACTACATATCAACTTGTATATAAGATTATAGCTCCATTTAGTTTTTTTGTGTCATGAGATATCAAGATTCCCTCAGGATTTGAAGATTTTTTTGTCGCCTGAAACTAAAATATAGCACATTTCCTTTGGCTTGATTTTCTGTAAAAAACTGATGTAATTAATCTAAAGTCTAACCCTTGTACCTTTATCATATGGACATGCTATTAGAAAGTTTTGTGTTCTTAATTTAAACTCAAAACTTGTATAATGAAAATGTAAAGGCAGTTGTTAGGGCAACATTTTTGTGAAACATAATTTTTGTAGAATGCATTCACTCGGATATGAATGCATTTAATATTGTATTTGAAGCTCACAATCTCTACCATTCGCCCATCCTTAGCCCCTTCATGCTGATTCCAAACTGGTTGAGCAACAGCTTTAATTAAACTGTTGTGTTCCCAGAAATCTCGGCTTATAGTCAATAGTGCAAAGGGGTCAGAGTGTTCCCTCTAAAAACAGGAAGCATCACCCTGAATCGCCCGAAGAATGTCCCTCAGATATGAACATGAACATACACGGCTTTGTGGGATGAGGCATGAGCAGAGAATGGAGTGTTTCATACCCACTGGAACAGACCAGTCCCAGAACACACACATGCACGCACACACACTGACTCATCATAGTGTCTCAATAGTCTATTCATGGCA